>PVJX010020992.1:0-32545 GCA_004027295.1 Dolichotis patagonum
ACTACTTACTAGTGTTTAAATAGATGGTAGAGACTCCAATAGAGAAGAGCTGTCTTAAAATATCCTTAAAATATCTCCTTAAAATGTCTAATGTTCTATTGGGAAGACCTCCAGAATAGATATTAAACTCATACATGTGTGACATACAAGGCAGTTATACATTCACTACAGAGGTTAGGTGAGACTAGAGATAGGCACTTATAAAAAAAAGTCAATGCAAGCTTTTTTGAAAATCTATTATATAAGCTTCAGGCAGCATTGACTAAAATTGGTAAAATTCCCTTCTCATGATCCTTTTATAACTTTCTGTATTCATCTGGTGTTTCATCGAAACTGCCCTCTCTTATTCTAAAGTAATCACACATTTTACTTTAAAACAAAGCTAAGTTCTTCTTTTTCTTGAACAAAAAATGTATTTTATAATATAATTTCCTCAAATAAAATGAACACAATTTATATCTGGGGCAAAAATAAATAGAATTATGCTTGTCACTACTATTTCACTATTTAATCACACTTAAATATTATCTATTTATCTAGAGGATACTCATTATTTAGATGAATTGGCTAACAGTACAAAGTTTTAAATTTTCTTAAGGTCTTGGAAATTATCTTCAAACATGCACCCTAAAACATATAATGGCCACCAAAGTAAAATCTTTTAGATTAGTGAGTTGATTTGTTTACACCTAAAGCAAAATTCTTCGGATCAATTAATATTGAATAGATTGACACTAGCCTCTTTGATCATGAAAATTATAGGACTGAACAGAAAATTCCAAGTAGCATTGAAATGTTCATTTTCATTTTACTGAAAATGACAATTCAAAGACAACAGTTCTTTATATTAAACTGAAGTTATTGAACTAGTTTGGTTTGCTGAAAGTTGAACTGAATTGTGAGAATGTGAGTCTTAAAGTGTTTCTGAGTTAGATTCTATAAGAAAAATAATTATGTTCAGAATAAAGTGGAGATTTAATTTCCTTAATTTCTGAAAATAGATGCATGCTTATCTCTAAACCAATCACAATGGAGCTCTTGTAATGCAAATGAAGACATCTACTATCCATCAGTTCTTAATATATTTTAGCACAAAATAGACAAATAAAAAAGAATAATAAGCCAGATTCTCAGTCTTCTTTCATCTACCAGAGACAAAAATCCTTGTAAGTCACTAGTAGTCCCTTTTCAGTGGTGGACAAATATTTAGACTAAATGAAAACAGAAAGTAACTGAGAAGCTTATGGGCAGCAATAGTCGGGATAAAGGGGGACTTGGATTCCAGTGGCAGAGTCCTTTGAGATAGCTGTTTCCAGAACATGAAAGGAGCGGCGAATTTCTTAACCAGTGCCACTTTCAGAGCACAGACTCAGTTTAGAGGATCACAGTCACAGTTCCTTCAAATAGATTCTATTACCATCACCATATTCTAGATGAGGACACTGGGGCACAGAGCAGATCAGTAAGACACCCATATGCACAGATCTGCTAAAAGCAGACTGGCCAGACTCATTCTTGAGGAAGATCTCAGATTACAATCAATGAAGAATCAAGAAATATGTTCTGGATGGAGTTTTCCACACAGCTAGAGACCTTCTCTCCCTACCTACTGTAGCCATTTTCCTACAGAATATTGTTAGCAAACATCTGATAGATGGATAAATGAAAGAAGACAGATTACCATAAATAGTGAAATAAAGAATAAAGGGAGAGAAAAAATTAACAGAGATGGAAAGCAAAAGAGAGCCAAACTCAATTTTTCCTATTTGTACATCTGGATATATGTATTAGCTGTGTCTCCTCTAGAAACAAGAGCAAAAGACCTCACTCAGACAATTTCTATCTTTGCCAATATATTTCAAGGAAAAAATCTTAATAATTTGACAGAATAATTATCCTTAAAGATGGGGAATGTAAATATTCTGATATTGCTAATACAAATAGAAAGCATTGACCCACATGGAAGTTTAGTCACACATCTTCCTATCAATAATTACCTGGAGTAATTGCTTCTTTCTTCTACCAAGGCTCCTCCTCACAGGCAGAAATTGTATCCCTGAATCTTTAGCATTTTGCAAAGCATTTGATGTCTATAGCTGACAGTAAATAAAATCAGTTGAGAAAATTTTATTATTCTAACCCTTTCTTTCCCTTTTGTAAGAAAGGAAAAAGAATTAACTTCAATCAATGTGCTCTAACTGCAATGAATGTACACTTTGACATAATGATACAGTTGTTGCAATTTCCCAAATACAGTTTGCCAATGACTTGCTGTTTAGGAAAAGTATGTAGACCATAGACTGCATCAGAGACTAAATTTAGACTATATTATAACAACCACTAGATGCAAAGATACCTACAGGAAAGTCAAGCTAAATTGGGCTGATATATTTTGATATTAATCTTGATACATTGATGTCAGTTATTCACACTTAGATTTTTTCCCTTCATAAACAGGAACATAACAAAACCAAAGAAAACATTCAGCTAAAGTTTTGAAAAACAAAACTATCAACATCTTGGGCTCATATTTTATGATAATTATTTTACTTGGAAAAATTCAAGTACTTAAATACTATTTTAAAATATTCTCACTACAATGTGATGGGATGGTCTGGTTATTTTCATTCCTAGTACTTAATGTGTCCACACACTATGGTAGCTTTTCTTTCAAATTTGCAACTGATAAATACATATTTTAGGTTCATTCTAATAGCTTACTTCAATGTAAAAGTAATTATTGTATGGTTGGGTTTCTCATTTGTGGATTCAGCCAGTTCTTGACTGTATATAGAAAATAATGACACACATATTAAACATGTAGAGACTGTAACTTCTTCCCATCATTACCCTCAAAACACTAGAGGACGACGACCATTTACACAGCATGCAGGGTTTAGGTAGATTATAAGAAACATCCTGCACACTTACACAAGGGATTTGCTCACTTGCAGATTTTCCTACTTACAAGGAACCGTTAGGAAAAAAATACTCCATAGATATCAAAGGACAATTTGAATTTGCATCTTTGTTTATTCCTTGTCATAATATTAATAGTAATATTTATAATGATATTTGGAAGAGTTTATTATGGTATTCATAAAGCTTTTATATGCATCATTGTGTATAATTCCTACCATAAGCTTGGGATATAAATAGTTCATAATAGGCATTTAGCTCATTTAGCATTTGGGAGGAAAATAAGAGAAAGAAATTTGCCTAATGTCTCATAGATTCTAAGCCTAAGAGACTTAAATCCTAGTTCAATGATCATATTACTATAATAACCCAGTTGGCTTATATTTTTTAAAAAGTTACAATATCAACAAATAGCTAAGGGCCATTCTGGCATAAAATATACCATGATATAGATAATGTTATTTGCAATAAACAGAGCCTTAGCTGTCTATAAATTTTGGGGATGGGAAGAGGAGCCCTCTCTCTGATTTTCTTAAAATTAAAACCAACACTATGTGAAAATCACCTATTTAAACCTTTGATGATTTTCCTAATTTTTCTTCATTCTAGAATAGTCACTAGAAACAATGATAGGTTTAGAATTTCTTGGTCTACTGTATCACAGAAAATTATAAATTACTTTTTTTACTTTTTGTTGATCAAATTTTCATAAGAAAAAAAATCTACATTTCTATCACTTAAAGTAACAGGAATGTCACAAGCATAGCAGCAAAGATTGACCTTGGAAGAAAAGACTTTGACAATGATCCGTCTAGGGGTTTAGGATTTTATATGGAAAATTCAGAAGTTGAGGGCAAACAGTTGCCTAGCTAATGGTCTGGAAGAAAGAAAGAAAAAGAGAGAGAAAATGAGGGGAGGGAGAGACAGAGAGGCAGACAAAAAAGGAAGATGATAAAAGGAGGAGAAGGTGGGGGAGGAAGAGAAGAAAGAGAAGAACAAGAAGAGAAGGAGGGGGAAAAGCAGGAAGGAGAATAAAGAAGGAGATGGCTATGGTAGAGCAGGAGAGAAGACAGGTGAGGTGGGGAGGGGAAGAGGGGGAAAGAAGGCAGGCAGGACGGAAGGATGGAAGGACTGAAGGAAAGGAGGGAGGGAAGGAAGGCAGGAAGGAAGGGCAAATAAGAGATGTTCTTACTGGACCAGATAAACAAAACCACAGAAGGGAGGTTTTTCTTTCTGTTGTAATCAAAGTGTGCTTCTTTTGTGGAACCTAAGTACAGACCTTGAGTCATTTAGCCACTGAAGTCTTTTCACAGGCTCTGGTTTTGAAGCTGAAAGAGGAAGAGAGAACGACATAAAACAGCTGTTTTTCTGGAAACTGCTTTTGAAATAGAGTCATTACATGAGCATGGACAAAGTAGCGACCCTTTACCTGGGTAATAATGGCTATATATAAGAAAAATGTGTCTCTACTTATATAAGTGGGAGCGTGTGTGTGTCTGTGTGTGTGTGTGTGTGTGTGTGTAGAGACATAATTTATCCTCTTGAATTATGGAAACATTCTGTCCCATTTTTTTCTATATTCTTTTAAGTTTTAGCTTCTTTATTTCAACTAACCGACAGGACAAGGATATCTGAATTATTTTTAAAAATGTCAGAAATATAATTAAGTTACCATCAATGTCTTACTGAAAATATATTGAAACATTTGTGATATTAAAGACCAAAAACTTGCTCATGCTCTGATTATGATGGTTCATGGTTGAGTGAGGAAAATCTCCAAGAAAATTGGGCAGATTACTTAAAATTATTACACTATGATGCCAAACTCAGTCAGAAAGCCCCACCTCCCAAGCCGTGGTGAATTATGCTGGAAGAGTTAGACAATGTGTCCATTTCATTATCTACATATTGGGAAAAATTTATACTGAATCAAATTGTATGATTTATGTAGCCCCCTCATTATGGTAAAGAGTAGCCACAAAAAGAGTTTCGATGGGGAGGGAAACCAAAATAATAATAATATTTATTATTATTATTATTCACAATAATGAATTATTATAATAATGAATAATAATTTATTATTAGTATTATAATTAATGAATTCTGCCTATGCCTTTACCAGAGCTGATGTAAGACAATCGTCCAAGGGTTGGCACACCTGAGCAGAGCAGTGGTGATGTTTTCTTCCCTGTGAGTGATCTCCAATATCTCAAGAAACATCTAAAGGAGAGAAATCCCTAAGAAGAAAAACTGAAAAAATGTGTATTTTATCAATTCAATAGATCTCCTTTTATCTAAGGTTCCTGGCTTTAGATGAACATTTGCTTTCTTACAGAGAAGGAAAAAGTAAAGGCAACCTTGAATTCCAAAAGTTGAAGGTGGTGAGAGAGGGGAGAGAGAGACCTACTGACTTGATTATTATCTCCATAAGGCTTAATTATTCCCCCAATCTATTGTATCTTTACTTTTAAGTGTTCAGTCTCATGGAAGCAGTTCAGTTTATGGCAGAATATGAGCTGAACCCTGAAACAGTTTAATACTGCCTGCTTGTAAAAGTTGTCTCCCAAAGTTAAAATTCATTTTTTAATATAGAAGTGTGTCCTCAAATCTGCTGGAACTTTGCATAGTGTAAGACATTACTTTTTGACTTTCTTCCTTATATGAAATAAAATATTAGATAACTTCAAAGTTTGGAATTTGAAGGGAAAAAAATTTAGGATATATGGAAGTATGTACTTAATACATCTAACCTTTAGCTCAGAGATATCTTTATGCAGAATTTGATGAAGGGTTAAATTCTTGTTTCTTTCGAGGCATGAAGATAGAAATTCCTTCATACAGAGTATAGTTATTACTAGCAACGTAAACAAATATCCATAGCTCTATGCTCAACAATATCATGATAAAATTTTTCTCCTTTATCCCTTCAAATTATAATGTGTCATTACAAAAACATAAGCAGAATGAGTAGAAGCAATATGACGAATATTTTTAAAGACTTAAAAATATTCAGTTTAAAGATTTAGCATATTTTCTTGGCCAGTACTCTTAATAAGTACAATGGAATGAAACTTTCTAACTGCATTCTGAAGTATGGATTGTGCAAAAGAAAAGTTATTTTCCTTGTTTGTTTTTGTTTTTGCTGTTGTTACTACAACCAAACTGCTTGGCTCTGATTATAAAGGGGGGAAATTTTTAAATCCTTTTTTATTTAGCTAGTATTATGCTGAGTTGGAAATAATACCGAAAGCATTCTCTGTAGTGTAAAGTGTTTGTGTGAACATTTATCCATGGTCAATGATAAATTAAGTTAGTAGTTTTATAGATTTTTTTGGTCCACATTGCATAATAGAGAGGGAAATATGTAAAAAAAAACCCACAATAAATATAAAGTGCTATTTTTTGTTGAAAGTTAAGCTTTGATTTTTCCTATTTGTTCCCCGTTCTGCCTGGAATGCAACTGCTCAAGATTTTTCCATGACGAGTTCTTCACCATGTGGTTCACACAAGACCCCCCTTGAGTAGATTTGACCTCATCTGATACAATTCACTAACTCATCGCATCCACTCTATAACACCTTTTGTTCCTTTCACATCTCCTAAACCATCTAAGGCAGTGATGGTGAAACTTCTAGAGCTTTTAATGATGACACGCAGCCTGCTGCTGCACGTGTGCCATAGGTTGGCCACCACTGATCCAAGGTCTTTCTGTGTAAATGTGTTTGCAGGTTTATTTGCTCCTCCAGAATTAAATCACCCAGTTGTCAATGTGGGATATATCTGTTTCAGGTAAATTAAAGCACAACAGCAACAACAACAACAACAGCAAAAACCCAATATTAGTAAAAGAATTTGCCTTATTATGTTTTCTACTTTGAATTGGTAGTTTGTAACTTCTACTTATAGCCAGAGTAACAGGGAATAGATTTGCCTTTATTTTTAAACAAATTAAACCAACTGGTCAAATCATTTAAAAAACCAGTTTCATTGGACAACACCAAACATGGAACAGTAGTTTCTGAATGCAGGGCAACTAGTCCTATGTGTGCTCCATCTTAATTCCTGGAAAAAGACTTCAGGCCGTACAATGGGTAGGGAGAACCTACGTGGGGACTGAGGGTCTCTGCATTGAAGCAATGCAGGCTGGAGTCTGCTAGGGTCACCCATCTAAAGTTGACAAGGCAGAGTGTGGAGAGGACCACCTTGCACATGAGAAATCTCCAAAAAATCACTGAAGTCTTCACGGGAGAACCAGTCAGAGCACAAGAGAAAGAAAGCTACCAACACCAGCGATAGAACCAACAACAGTACAAAAGAACAATCCACAAAGCTCAGGGGAATATTTCATTTCCCTCCATTCAGAGTGTAAAAAGTAGAGACATAAGTAGAGTGTACAGAAATGTATGAATGTATGAGTGGAGGAAACCCACACTTAGATTAAAGGCTACTTGGATCTTACTAACAAAGAAATGTGCAAACAACAAAAAAAGCTCAAACTCCTTCCAAATATATGTATTCCAGAAAAAAAATCTCCAAAATAATTTTTTAATAATCAACTTCCAATAAGAACACATTTAAATTTTTGATATACAATGGAAATTATTAAACATGTAATCAAAGAGTAATTTATAGAGTAATACACAGAGTAAAGTAAAGGGGTGAAATAAATCTACTGAAACCCATCTAGAAATAACGCAGATGAAAAACTTAGTGGGCAAGGAAATTAAAATATTTATTATAATTGTATTTCATATTTTCATGAAAGATAAAAACAATATATTGAGATGATACATTAAAAGATTCAAAATGTACTTCTATAGAGTAAAGCTATAATATCAGAGATTTAAAAAAATACATTAATTGGAATTAATAACATATTTGATATTATAGAAGAACGTCTAGTGTACTTGAAGATATTTGAAAAATAATATAAAATGCAACACAGAGGAAAATAACAGAACAGAATACCATTAAGACACAGGACACTAACAAATGGGAAGTTATCTCATGTACATGTGATTTGAAATCACCAAAAAGAGGAGAGGATAGTAAAACAATATCAAGAAAGAATGTTAAGAATTTTCAAACATTAAAATTATAAATTCATAAAATAATGTGTGAACCCTACATCACATGAATAGGAAGATAGTCACAAGTAAAGATACAGAGGAAACCTTGCTTCTTTTTGGATACAATGAAAGCAAAAAGACAATAAACCAAATACTTTTCAGACACACAAAAGCTTAGAGTTAATTATTAACAGTTTCAAAATCCTCCAGGTAGAAGGAACAGAGTACCAGATGTATGTAAGGTTCTGTGCACAGGAATGAATTATTGACGGAAATTATAGTTTTTTTGGTTCTAAGAACTGAACACAGAACCTTGCACTTCCCAGGCATTCGCTGTGCATCTGAGGTATATCACGGGACCTTGGAGATGAAAATTATCAGAAGTAAGTAATTATGATTATTTTACTCACTTTAATATATAGATAAGTTCTTTAAGAAAAAATAATGTCAATGTATTTTTTGTATTTAGAACAAATGGAGAAACAAAATGTTTGATAATAACACAGAGCCCAAGAGATGGGGAATGAATATATTCTGTTATATATTTCTTTTTTGCTTGTTTGTTTGAAGATGCTTTATTAAGATCAAAGATTTTTCCCTTATATTTACTTATAAATTATTCCTAGTCCAAAAGAAAAGAAATAATAAAAATCTATATGTTTGGGAAGATTTTTCTGTTGTATATTTCTATTCAATGCAAAATAATACAATATTACCGGAATGTAGTCTGTATTTAAAAGTACATGCTTAGAAGTAGTTTTTTGGGTTACAAGATCTAGGCATAAAAAAGATCAAATAATCAAAGATAGCACAAACTGTCCTTTTTGATGAGCTATCAGAGATCAATAGTATAGTTATCTATCTTGTATACTGTACATACATACATTTATATTCATTTATCTACATACATATAATCTTTTCCTTTCTTCCTTTTCTCCTTTCCCCATCCCAGGTGTTCTTTCTTTTGAGTACTTTCTTTCCTTTTCATCATTGCAATATCTAGTGTTCCTTTTAGATCTTATCACTCTTTAAGTTTTTATTATTATGATGATTTTTTTCTTATATTAAGGAGACAATATATTTATTGTGCCTAGATCTTGTAACCTAAATTACTACTTCTAAGATAACAATATGCAATATATTAACTAGTGCTGATTTCCTATTTTTTTTTTTGAAATTCTGAATCATTTCTATCCTTTTGTTCTGTTTTGCTTTTTAAAATAAAAAAAATCATTTAACTTTAAAAAAATAGTATATGCTAAAAATCCTAAAGCAACATTCCTCTGACAAGGAATGAAAGAAAGACTTATATCAAATAAGGCACAAAAGAGGACCAGGGATATAGCTCAGTGGCACAACAGACGAAGCAAGATCTGACAAGCCCCACATCCTGAGTTTGATTCCTGGTACTAAAAACAAGCACACACACAAACCAAAAAGTAAGACAAGTGACTAAATATGTAATTATTAAAACTGTCTAATGCCAGCGCATGGTGGCTGATATGTATAGCTCTAGCACTTGGGTAACCGAAACACAATTGCTTGGGCCCAGGCATGCAGACACAGCTTGGGCAATGTAGCAAGACCCTGCCTCAAAGATGACCAAAAAAAGGGAAATTTAACTTTTTTTTAACTTGTATTTTAAAGAGACTAAAACAAAAGAGGACAGAACAAAGCAGATCAGAACAGAACAACATAAGCAACACAGCACTTTACAACAAGACAACTGGATATTAACAGTAGCTACCATAATGTCTTTTTCTTTGTAATAGTTAAGCATAGCTTCAAACACAATAATATCAAACTTAACAAAATAGTATAAAACCATTCAAGAGAATGAAAGAATTACAGGGTATTCTGAACCAAATAACATAAAATGATCAATAGCTACTATAATATCTCATTTTCCATAACAATTTTGTTTATACTATCACATGTTTTAAAATCACCATAAGACAAAACATGTTAGAACCGATGGTAATAGAAGAATAAAAGCATGTTAGGACTTCAAAGCAAGATGATATTAAATCAGCAATGGCTGTCATAATGTTTTGTTTTCTTCAAAAGAGCTGTTCATAGTTTCACAAGTAATAAAGTCAAACAAAACAGAATAAAACCATTCCAACTGATGAATGAAAACATTAAAGGGGGGGGCTAGGGATTTAGCTCAGCGGCATAAGCACCTGCCTTGCAAGCGTGCAGTTGTGAGTTCGATCCCCGGTACAAAAAAAAAGACAAACCCCCCCCCAAAAAAAACCAAAAAAAAAAAAAAAAACATTAAAAGCTTCAAAGCTATGTAATAGGGAATTATGATTGCCATAAAATCTTATGTACTCTTACCATTTCTCACACTAGGGAGACTATATGGTATTTATACATGTGTGTTTGATTTATTTTGCTTATGAGTATGGTCTCAAGTTGCATCCATTTATTTATAAATATCTCAATGTGATCATTTTTTATAGCTGAGTAGTACTCCATTGTATAAAAATACCACAACTTTTTTACCCATTCCTCAGTTGATGGGCACTTAGGTTGTTTCCAAGATCTGGCTATTACAAACTGTGCTGCTATAAACATGGGTGCACATATATCACTGTGGTATGATGTTTTCAGTTCTTCTGGGAATATGCCTAGAAGTGGAATAGCTGGGTCAAATGGGACTTCCAATCCCAGCTTTCTGAGGAATCCGAAGACTGACCTCCACAGTGGTTGCACCAGTCTGCACTCCCACCAACAGTGCAGAAGAGTTCCTTTTTCCCCACAGCCTCTCCAACACTTGTTTTTGGGAGTTTTTTTATCCTGGCCATTCTTTCTGGGGTGAAATGGAATCTCAATGTGGTTTTAATTTGCAATTCTCTCATGCCTAATGATGATGAACATTTTTTCATGTATGTATTTGCCATTCATATTTCTTCATCTGAGAACTGTTTATTCATCTCAGATGCCCATTTTTGGATTGGGTCTTTTGGATTGAATTTCAAGGGTCTGTTTTTTTTTTAATTCTTTATAAGTTCTAGACAGAAGTCCTTTGTCTGAGGGACAGTTCCTTAAGATCTTTTCCCAATTGGTGGGTTTTCTTTTCACTCTGCTTGAGATTTCTTTCAACATGAAGAAACTCTTTAATAAGATTTGATCCCAGTTATTGATTCTGGGAAGTATTTCCCATGCAGTTTGATTCTTGTTCATGAATACCCCTATGTCTTCAAGATTTTTACTGAATTTGTCTTCCAATATATTTAGTGTTTCTCTTTTAATATTTAGATCTTTAATCCATTTAGATTTTAGTTTAGTACATGGTGATAGGCATGGGTCTAATTTTAGTTTTCAGCATGTGTAGAGCCAATTTGTCCAGCAACATTTAATAAAGAGACTATCATTCTTCCAGTGAACATGTTTGGGCCCTTTATCAAGGATAAGGTGGTTGAGTGTGTTTGTGGCTGTCCTTGTGTCTTCCAATCTATTCCACTGATCCTCAGATCTGTTTTAATTCCAGTACCATGATGATTTTATTAGGGTAGCTTTGTAGTAGAACTTCAAGTCAGGGATTGTGATGCCTCTTGCCTTGCCTTTGCTGCTTAGAATTGCCTCTGTTATTCTAGGTCTCTTCTGGTTCCAGATGAATTTTAGGAGTGATTTCTCTATATCTATGTGGTATGTTTTGGTATTTTGATTGGGATTGCATTGAATCTGTATAACAATTTTGGGAGAATGGCCACTTTCACAATATTTATTCTTCCTATCCATTAACAAGTGATATCTTTTTTCATTTTCTGAAGTCCTCTTCTATTTCTTTTTTCAGGGTATTATAATTTTCCCTATATAGCTCTTCTACATCTTTTGTTAGATTGATTTCTAAGTATATCATTTTTTTGGATGTTAGTGTGAAGGGTGTGGCTTTTCTTAATTCTCTCTCAGTATTTTTGTTGTTAGTGTATAGGAATGCTATTGATTTTTGAGTATTGACTTTGTATCCAGCTACATTGCTGAATTTATTTATTACATCTCGGAGTCTTTCAATGGAGTTTTGAGGGTCTTCTATGTAAAGTATCATGTCATCTGCAAAGAATGAAAAGCTAACTTCGTCCTTTCCTATCTTTACTTTTATTTCTGTGTCTTTTCTAATTGCTCTGGCTACTATTTCCAGTAGTATGATGAATAGGAGTGATGATAAGAAATATCCTTATCTTGTGCCTGATTTTAAGGTAAAGTCTTTCAGTTTTTGGCCATTTAATATGATGCTAGCTGTTGTTTTGTCATAGATGACTTTATCATATTGAGGTAAAGACCATCTATTCCAATTCTCTGTAAGGTTCTTACCATGAATGAGTGTTGGACCTTATCAAAGCTTTTTCTGCATCTATAGAGATGATCATGTGGTTCTTCCTTTTGGCTCTATTGATATGGTGGATTACATTTATTGATTTACATGTGTAGAACCATCCCTGTATGCCTGGGATGAATCCCACTTGGTTGTGATGTATAATCTTCTTGAAGATTTGCTGCAACCTGTTTGCCAATATTTTATTGAGAATTTTTGCATCTATGTTCATTAGGGAGAATGGCCCATAGTTCTCTTTTTTATTTGGGTCTTTCTCAGGTTTTGGTACTAGAGTAATATTTGCTTCCAGGAATGACTTAGGAAGAATTGGTTCCTTTTCAATTTCACTGAAGAGTTTGAGGAGTGTTGGCATTAAGTCTTCTTTGAATTTCTTGCAGAATTCTGTAGCGAATCCATGGACCTGGGCTCTTCTTTGTTGGCAAGGACTTAATTATGTTTTCAATTTCATTAATAAAAATTGGGTTATTTAACAGTTTTACATCTTCCTGACCCAGTTTTGGTAGTTCATATATTTCTAGGAATCTGTCCAATTCTTCTGTGTTATTGAACCTATGACAGTAGATGTTTTCAAAATAGGTTTTTATGATCTTCTGTATTTCTACAAAGTCTGTAGTAATTTCACCTTTTTCATTCCTTATTGCATGAATTTGAGTTTTTCTTTCCATTTTTAAAAAGGTTGGCCAGGGGCTTATCAATTTTATTTATTCTTTCAAAGAACCAACTCTTCGATGCATTGATTCTTTGTATTGTTTTCTTGGTCTCTATTGCATTAATTTCTGCTCTGATCTTGATAATTTCCTCCCTTCTTTTGGCTTTGGGCTAGGCTTGCTCTTCTTTTTCTAGATGTTTGAGGTGTAACATCAGGTTGTTTATTTGTGTTCTTTCTGTTTTCCTGACGTGGGCTATCAGTACAATAAATTTTCCTCTGAAGACTGCTTTCATTGCATCCCCCAAATTTCGGTAAGTTGTGTTTGTATTTTCGTTTGATTGTAGATATTGTTTAATTTCGTCTTTAATTTCCTCTGTGACTCACTGAAAGCTTGAGGGTATTATTCAGTTTTCATGTGTTTGTGGGGTTTTTGCAGATTCTTTTATCATTAATTTCTACTTTCATGGTACAATGATTCGATAACATGCATAGGATAATTTCAATTCTTTTGCATTTACTGAAATATGTTCTGTGGGCTAGTATGTGGTCTATTTTAGAGAATGTCCCATGTACTGCTGAGAAGAATGTGTATTCTGAAGTCATTCGATGGAACACTCCATATATGTCTATGAAGTCCATTTTTTCACAGGTGTGATTCATTTCTGTTATTTGTTTGCTGATTTTCTGTCTGGTTGATCTGTCACTTTGTGTCAATGGAATTTTAAGGTCTCCTGTTACAACTGTGTTATTTTGCTTATTTGATATTTCATTTCTATCAGTACTTGTTTTGTATAGCTGGGTGCTCTGGAATTTGGTGCATATATATTTAAGATTGTTATCTCTTTCTCTTGAAATTTTCCCCTAACTAGTATGTAGGGACATTCTTTATCTCTTCCGATCATTCTTGGTTTGAAGGTTACATTATCTGAAAACAGAATAGGTATCCCCACTTTATTTTGGATTCCTGTTGCATGAAGTATTGTTTTCCATTCTTTGACTCAGTCTATGGGTTGGTTTGGTGATCATGGAATTATTCAGCTGTTCTTTGTTGTGGAAGTATCTTATTTCTCCAGCCATTTTGAAGGACAGCTTTGCAGGGTACATCAGTCTGGGTTGGAAGTCATTTTCCTTTAGGATCTGAAATACTTCACTCCATGCTCTTCTTGACTTCATTGTTTATGTTGATAAGTCTGTTGTGATTCTGATAGATTTTGCTTTCTAGGTGATCTGTCTTTTCTCTCTAACAGCTTTTAGAATTCTGTTCTCTTGTTGGCTTTCTGGGATGGTGATTATTATATGTCTGGGTATAGTTTTATTTTGGTTATGGCTATTTGGATTTCTATATGTTTCACTAATCCATATGTCAGTTTCCATTCTCATGTTTGGAAAATTTTCAACTATTAGTTCTGTAAATAGCCTCTTGATATCCTTTGTGCTATCCTCTTCTTTTTCATTTATCCCTGTTAATCTTATGTTGTTTTTCTTTGCATCATCTTGCAGCTGTTGAATTGATATTTCTTGATTCCTTGTTATTTTAAAAAGATCTTTCCTTTCCTGTTCACTAGCTACCATCGTATCTTTGATGTCTGAAATTCTATCTTCACTTTCATTGAGGCAGTTTTGGCAACTTTCAATAGAATTTTTGATTTCCTGTATATATCTTTAAATCTGCTTCATGCATTCTGTTTGTTTTTTATGTTGTTCATTCAAGGATTCTATCTGTTTTCTTTGTTCTTCTAAATTTTTAACTGTGTGTTCATCAGATGTGTTCACTATTTCTTTCACTACTTATATCATTTCCTCTTTACCTGGCAAATTATTTCCAATTTGAGTTTCTCTATAGCTTCCCTGAGTTGCCTCTTTATTTCAGTTGATATCATTTCAGTCATTTCAGGTGTATGGCTTCTATTTTCTTCTATATACATGGCTCCTAGGCTTTCTTGGGATGGGCTGGAGATTTGAGATTGCCTTTTGGTCTTTTGTTTTGTCATTTTCCTATATTTCGTTGCTTAGAGCGGTGTTCCAAAGCTTCCCCTGGGTGTGTTGGGAATCACCCCTGTGCCCTCAGCTCCTGGGACTGAATGAAGGTCACTGAGTTTGGCCCAGTCAGGCCTACAGGACCTCTTGAGCCCAGGCCAGTGTTTCACGGATTTGAGGGGAACTCAACCACTGGGCACACTGGTCTCAAACAATCCCTGGTCCAGCGCCAGTGGTCTGAAGGTCGCCCTGTGTGGTTTCGGCCTCCTGGACTGAAAGAAGACCCCTGGGCATGGTGCACTGAGACCCACTAAACCTCTGGAGCCCAGTCCAGTGTCCTAAAGAGCTGGGTAGGAACTCATCCACTGGAAGTGCTGGTCTCAAACTCTCCCCGGACCAGCACCAGTGGGCTGAAAGTCCCTCTGGGTGGTCCTGGCTTCCCAGACTGAAAGAAGGCCTGGAAATTTAACTTTGAAAAAATAGAAACATTAGTAAACGCTGAAAATAACAGATAAAATCAATTGACATAAGCAGAAAGACAGTACACATTAACTCAGCCTTATCAATAATCCCAATAAATTTGAATTGTCTGACCAGAACTCATTAAAAGGCTTTGTTAGATTGGGTAGATAAGCCAAAACCAAGTATATATTGATTGTGAGAAAACTTTTGCAAAGAAAGATATAGCTAGGCTTAACATGAAAAGATGCAACTGGTCATGCTGTTATATTCTGTAATCCTGGCATTTGGGAAGGCTGTAGCTGGAGGATCTCAAGTTCAAATTTAGGATGGGCAATTTAGTGAGATGGTGAGACACAGTCACTGTTTGAAGTTTTTTTTTTAAATGAGACATACAGTTTATGTGAAGTCCCTGAGTACTTCCAAATACAGGTGTGATATATATATATATATATATATATATATATATATATATATAATACTGTGTATTATATACTTTGTATATTAAATATAGGATTTTAGCACTAAATCCAAAGAATGCTAACCTTACTGTATTAATACCAGACAAACTAAAGAAAGAATTCTAGCAATTACAAAAAGAATCATTTCATAACAATAATGAGTAAAAAATAAACATATTGAAACCCCAATATTTATTTCAATGTGTAGAAACAGAGATTTGACATATATGAAGTAAAGCAAGGAAAATGAAAAGTTAATTATCATTTATAATTGTATTTGATACAATTATGCAATGTAATTTGATAATGAAGAAAGTAAATGAAAAACCAGTAATACTATAGACAATGTAACCCACATTGTCAAACTGTCATAACTGACATTAATAGAATCATCCATGCAGTAGCATCAGACTAAACAATATTTTAAGGGAACAGAATATTCATCACATCAAGCTATATTTTTAACCACAATAAATCTCAATAAATTTAACAAAATCAAACCATAGAATATTTTCAAGTCACAGTAAAATTTATATAAGAAAATGATAACAAACAAGAAATCAAAAAGTTCCCAGATACTTAGCCACTAAATAAACATTTAAAATTATGGATCAAAAGCTGGATTTAAAGAAAAATTTTAAAACCTATTTTAACCAGAATGGAAATAAAACATGTTAAGATTTGTTAACAGCCAACTAACCAGTTTTCAGAGGCAAATTTATTGCAAGAAAAAAAAAATTACAGTAGAAAGTAATGATCTCAAATAAATGACCAAAAATTCATTTTAATATGGAAGAAAAATAACAATATAAATAGGAGAAAAGAATTAATAAAGATATATGAAATGAGTGAAGCAAAGAACTGAGAATCAATTGAACAAAAGACAGACTCTTTGAGAAGATCAATAAAATTGACAAACCTCTAGCCTGATGTAAGAAAGAAAATGGGCACAAATTTAATGACAGAAATGAGAAAAGGAGGATTGTAATAGATTCTATAGATATTGAGAAATACTAAGTAATTTTTGCTATTTAGCAAATGATGAAATAATACTGTGACTGCACCAATATTCACTACCCACATGGTGGCTGCTGTCAGTCTACTTAGAGGCAAAAGTTATAAAGAGAAGTGTATTACATATGCTGTATTATTTCCTTAAATGAAGTCACATTTTCATCCTTAACAACAAAACTGTCTAGATTCTGATGTTTGAAGGGAGTTGTTTTAAACTTTCTTAAGTGGAGTAAACAGACCCATCAAAGATTAATACCATGCATATAATAGAATGCAATAAATGTTAAGTTGGATTATGTAATTATGCTTTTGGTTGATGAAATTAAGTACTGTAATTAGAAAAGTCTAAGTTGATCTTATAGAGAAATTGGTTTAAATCGCTCCCCATTTGCACTGGAGTTATCTAACCTTGCAGTTTCTCAATATGAATGACAGGGCTAAGTAACTTGAGAAGCCAAAAACTTTAAATAAAAGAGCTGCACTAGACTCAAGATGTACTTCATAAAAAGTTCAAGAGATGAAATAACAGAATATAATATTTTTAGGATAATAAACTCATTTGGAGCACCTGGATTACAGGCAGAATAATTGGACTGTAAGCCAAGTAGGAGCGAAGATTCAGCTATACTCCTGTTCTTAGGCTTAGTTCTTTTCATAGATACAGGGCACAAGCACAAGCATGGTGCCATATTATCTGCCAGCGTGGTTTAAATGAAAGCTTAAGCTGAAATTTTAGGGTTTTCTAGTAAGAACTTTCTCATATTGATGGTGGTACAATCCTTTCATATTCAGTAAGGAGTAAATTTCCCAAAATAAAACATATCCATCTGAAAGTCATTCTTTTATTTGCTGTCACACATCCACAGTTGATGACTGCTTTTCCCAGGGGACTTTAACATTTTCTATCAATGTGGATTTAGGTGTGTATCTTCACTTTTAATTAAACATACTTCTCAGCAGACCCAGACTTCTTGCAAACTTTTTAGAAGTTGAGGTGTTCTAAGAACATATTCCAAGAGAGCAGCTTTTCCTTGCACGCAGGGGAAAGGAAAGGGCTCCTAAATATTCTGGATTTCTGTGTAATTTGTGATAAACTGTGGTTCAAGCTGTAATGATGAGAAACTTTCTCAGAGCAAGAAAAAACATTTATTTAATATAAACCAGAAACCTGATTTCAAAGAAACTTTTGTTCAACCTTATCATACAAATAATTAAATTTAATCCAGTTTTTAAAATGCTGGATGAAGGTCAAGCAAGCTGTTTGATCTTTATAACTCATATATTTTATCTTACATAAGTCTTCAAGAGATCTAGAATGAATTTATATTTAACCAAAATCCTCCTGGTTATTCCTTTTCCTTTGCAAATGAGTTATGGGATAGAAAATAAGTTTGCAATAATCAATAGCCAAGAAACTCAATATCCAGTCATGTAAAATGCCAATCTGTGGTTTAGTACTAATCTGATATGGTTTACCATGAGATTGCTATTTAGGAGCCATATCTATTTCTCAGGTAGTTTTTCACTGTGTGTGTTAGTCAACTTGAGCTGTCCTATATACATGCTGTAGAATGGGTGGGTTAAACAACAAGAATGTATTTCTGAAACGTAAAATTTCACATTTAAGGTGTTGCTTGCAGGTTTGGTGAAGGTCTTTATTTTGGTTTAAGATACACTACTCCTTCTTGATGTATTTCCCAAAAGGAAACGGAAGGAGGAAGGTGGGAAGGAGGGAGGAGACTGGAGGGGAGAGGAGAGAGAAGAAGAGAGACAGATGTTTCCTCTTACAAGAACACTAGTTTTATGAGGCTTCCATTCTCATGACTTAATAAACTTCCAAAAATCCCTGTAGGAAAGAGCAATCAATATTGTTTCTTCAGCTATCACAAAGTTTACATCTGAAGCCCCTACAACAAAAGACAAATTAATAAGTGAAAAGCATTTAAATTGATCTCTCCTAACTTTTATTTGACCTAGAACCCCTTAATTAGGAATATAAGCAGGGAACTCTGCATATTTTCTGCTTAGATTTGATGAAACCAAACAGATGTGTAATTGGTCAGGAAGTGGATAGTCTAGTGGTAGTCTACTGGGTGGAATGTAGCATGCCCTGTGGTTCAGATTTTTCCTGGTGCTTCTGTCTTTAAAGACAAGATGTTTCCTCTCTTCAACTTAGAGGCAGGGGACCTCTGGAACGAAGGCTTTATGATTATGAGTGAAGCTTCAGGGGACAGTCAACTAGATTTTTTGGCTTCAGGCAAGGGGCAAGTGAAAATTGACAATGACCTTTCTGATTGCGTTACTTTCTCAAACGCTATGACATCATCTTTTGCAGTCATTTGTCCTGAATCCCATCACTCCTCCTCCAAACATCATCCCACCATGCGACTTGGGGTTTAAACCCCAAAATTAAGAAGACTTAGATTCAATGCATAATACCTATATGAGCAGCGTGCTTTAGCATTTGGTGGTATTACTGGCTTCAGAGACAGCCTCGACACAGAAGCTGTAAGCTGCAGTTTGATTTTCTCACTGCATATTCTGTTTGAGTTCAGAATCATACAGTCAAGAAAGTGAGTTTATTTTTCATCTATGAATCTGGGAGCAAGCACATAGACAAATACCAACCAGGCTGTATAGGGTAAGTGGCTGAGGAATGGCCAAGGGTTACACAACAAAATGTTTACAGAAAAAAAAAAAATCAAAACCATTGTTGGTAAAATTAAGTTTTAAAACGTGTTTCTTGGCACCAGGAATCTTGACTGATTCCACCTGTTCTATTTGGTGACCCATTAGAGCAGAGCTAATTCAGAACCAATTAACATGTAACAATTAACATTGGTTAAAAGATATAGATAGCCGGGCTATATCACTGACTGTGTGTGGGAATGATGTAACATGCAATAAAGACAAATTCATTCCACGTCTCAAAGTAATCCTGTTTAAGTATCAGTGTTCTCCCTTCCAGTGGGCAGAGGGAGGGTGCAAAGTGGTTACACTCATTCTCCTCTTGAAAAAAAGAGATTTATAAAGACTGGTGACTTACACTCACAAAGTGATATAAGAAAAAGTGAAATTTGAATCCATCTTCTCTCCAAATTCCAAGCCCCTAGCTTTTGAGATTATGTTCTTTTGACTTTTTGGGATTAGAATTGGGAAAATTGTGGGTACTTGCTTACAATTGTATAAAGTAAAGGCTAAGATAATATTATAGATATTTCAAAACTTTCAGATACTCAGTGCTGGAGCTGGAACTGTAGATTAATGCTAGAGCGTGTGTTTACCACACAGGAGGCTGTATGTTCCATCTCTAGTACCCACAAATAACGAAATAGAAGTTAGAAGGATCACTCTAAATGATTTGTGCATTATGCTTAGGTAATACTACTTATAGTGATTTTAACTCCTAAATATTCTTTCAGTGTGATCAAAGCTGTTCTCTAAGTTCTTATTTGCACCTTTAACATTTATAAAATCTGTATTTCAAGTAGATGCCATTGATTTTATTTATTAAAATCTGTGTTTACTTAATCAGAGGAAATGTTTACAGTTTTTAGTGGAATTTTTTTTTTTTGCCTGTTTCTTCTTTTGTGACATCTGCTGGCCATGCCTGGTATTGCAATGTCATGTATTTCAGGCTCCTTTGCGTTTCTGAATAGCCCAACGCTTTTTCAGATAAAGCGAATTTAAATTAAGGAACTTGGCGAATATCTTTATCTACAGTAGAGATAATAAAATATGAGCCTTAATCATAGAAGAAGGAAATTAGTACTCTAGAGACTGAGGGATTCCTCATTTAGCATATGATGTGTACTTTTTATTTCACTGAAACTAAAAGAGATACAGTAATTTTCTTTTTCCTAATAATTTTAAACTCACTTTATTTGAGAGTGTTATATATGGTAATGCTAACTATAGATGATTGCCAACCAGTCTCCCAGTGACACTATGCCATGCAAGTATTCTTTGCAATTTGATAAATCTGATTTTTAAAAAAAATATTTGCAAGTAGAACTGTACATGGATAAAATCTCCACTAAAAATGAGGGAACTGTACCTAGAGCTCTATGCAAATGGGGTCCCTGACTATGAGCTAGAACTGAGAGCAAACTTTTTGTACGACCAGGAATCCATGTATCCTCAGCCCACTCAGTCAAATGCATATACTTGTTGCCATCTCTAAGATTTACAGACTGTAGCTAGCTTTTGAAATTGCTTTGCATTTCCATTTAACAGCTAGGGCAGCAGCATGTTAAAAAATTTCCCTCTGTCTTCTTGGAACCCTTATATAAATAATTAGCTTTATTTATATAAAGCTAATTCAACTGCCAGTATCTCCCTCTCTCCCTCTTTCTTCTCTCATACCACTTAGCTTCTAAACCATTACCCACCCCCTTAACCCAAGTAAAATACAGTCACAGAAAACGAACGTCCTCACAGGTTACAGGCCATGATGTACTCCTCTGAGGCACGATATACCCCACCTGGCCTTTTTGGATTCAGTGCCCCCCTGCTGACACGCAGTCACAGGCGCGCTGGGCAGCTGGAAGTGCACATCTACTGTACTGCGTGCCGACTGCCTTGCAGAAACTGTAGCTAACCGCCTGATTAGTATTCTTGCCTCCGCTGTGTCTCACTCGCAGCATCAGAGGGCTGAGCAAAATGCAGTACAACAGGGACAGACAGGGTTCTGGTAATCGTCTCAATGCAGGCTGCCGAATGTTGGGGGTGGGGGATGCAGCACATCAAGATTAATAACCTTGCCGTAATCCGGGACACCCCGCAAGCAGACGCCTCTGCCGATTGACCCACTCCTGACTTGATGCTTCTGCCTAGGGGCGAGGGCTCCGGAATCCATCCGTCCCGGGGGGTCATCCTTTGATTTTGGATGTTCTTTTGATTCTCCAGAGACCTGGGAAGGTAAGGGCAGCGAGCCTTACCATCTGCAGCGCACAGCAGCTCTCCGAGGTTACTACTGACAGTTTTCATTACACCGGCTTGCGTGAGTGTGTGCGTGTGTGTGTGTGTGTGCGTGTGTGCGCGCGCGCGTGCGTCTGTGTGTGAGTGCAGGTGCCTGCTCTTGCGGGAAGGGAGCTTGTGAGTGTCCGTGGTGTGTGTGCGTGTGTGTGTGTGTGTGAGTGAGTGAGTGTGTATGTGTGTGTGAGTGTTTTTGTGACAAGCAAAGCATGTGTATGGTACGGGAAGAGATTTCAGCAGCGTGAAAATAATCTCGGGGCACTTGGGCTCATGGCTGTGCCCCCCACCTCTCACCACCCCCTCCCTTCCCGCTCTGCCTTTTTCCTTTTGCCTTTGATGAGTTTTTGGCTTACTTTTTGACGGAGTCTATTGGACACGTTTTTTGCTGGTGCTGGAAAATCAGATAAATGGAACCTTTGAGAACTGATTATTTCTCTCCTGTGTGACTTTAAAAAAGAAGAGGAGGAAAAGAAAATAGAGTAGTGCATGAAAAACTAGAGGATTTTCAATTTTCCTTGGTGAACTTTGAGGAGCCATCAGAAAGGTAAGTCAGGAGAACTTAAGATCTCAGTCCTTGTTTTCTTGCAGTGTTGGTGCTTTCCTGTTTGTTTTTAGAAACCTCCACGGAGTTCATATGCACATTCTAGAGACTGTAATGCTCAGGAGAACTCAGTGTGGGGCATTTTCAGGTTATTCTTATGCCAAGGAGATTATTTCCATTTCCATAACCATCCTCCCCCATCCCTCTTTCCATATTGTACCTCTCCTACACATCTGACATTTCCTTAGTAAATTCTGGATGTATGGAATCTGGGTGGGAGGGGGGAGATTCCAGCATTCCCCTGCCTTGAAACAAATTCTTAAATTTGAGAAAATAACCAATCTGAAGAGCTACCGACAGTCTCTGTGTTAAGAGGCAAAAGTGAGTCTGCTCAGAGAGAGCGTGGGGGTTGGGGTATAATCTAGACTTTTGTGATAACTTAATAGTAGAATCCCCTCCTCCCCCGACCAGTGCCTTTTTTTTTTCCCTTCTTCTTTGAGTAGTTATAGTTGCTCTGGAGAGTAGCGAATATGTGGCGTGCAGAAAAGCTGCTTCAACAGCTCTTAATTGGAGCAAATGAGAACAAAGTGGAAATTGTTTGGTATTTGAACCTCACTTTTTTGCACCAATGCTCTTGAAATTGCATCTCATTAACCTTTCTGAATGCAGCATCCCCTGATTAATACTAGCCTCTGTCATTTTAGCACCCTCTTACCTGCTGCCATCCCCAGAGAAGGGAGCCTGGTGGCAAATTGCTCTTGATTCTCTCTTCTTGGCAGTAAAAGCAAGTAGTATCAGGGATTCAGGTGACTGAGTCACATATCTTGTCTAATTCAGTCTCTTTAGTGTTGGTTTCTGATGATGTGAGCCCTCATGTTTCTCCCCTCTTCCTTCAAAGTGAAAGATAGATAATATTTTACCTGTGCTAATCCGAAGATTCTTTAAATCAAAATGCAATCTCATTACGATTGTGTTTGTGTTTCAGTGTGTGTATTTACATCTCTGCATTGACATCATTTAGTTTCTCCGAAGAAGTGAGAATAACTTGTATATAAATTTCTAAAATGCTTCCACTCCAAGTGGAAGTAGCAGGAGATTAGTATTCCTTGGTCAATGCATATGGATAGTTTGTCCTCAATGGAATGGTGGTATTTCATGGAATGTAAACCAGTGTGCCTGTTACTGTGAACACCTTAATGGTAAAGATGATAGGTACACGTACTAAGCAGGTGGAGGAAGGCGTGCCTGGGTGATTGACTGCAAGTATTGATGTCTATATTTAGAAAGAGGGCAGGCACAAAGTGTAACATAGGAAATTTATTTAGAGATCATTGCCTGGGTCAGAGATCTATCAGCACATGCAACTTGAGAGATGTCAAACATACACAAAATGCTGGTATTTCTCTTTTTTTCCCACAAAACAAATTGCCCATAAAATGAGATAATACTCTGGTGTGACCATCTATCTAATGATTTTTGTGCAATGATATGAAAAAGCAGTTAAAAGAGACACAGAGGGCACTGTTAAAAGGTATCCCCTACCCCCACCCAGTGTGTGACTCACAGCTCCATACAGTCAATCCTCTTGATAAAAATACTAAGGGAAAACTCCCTCTTAGGTAGAATTTATCAACTGTATTGTGATCAGGATATTTCCATCCGTTACCCATAGATCCCAAGGCCAAACAAGAAAGTTTTCTTAATGGCTTGGACATTAAACCTCAAATAAAATTTCATTTTCTCTGTGATAAACACAAGCTGGTAACCATGAAACTGGAAGGCAAAGGTAAATATAGAAATAAGAAATACAAAGTTTACTATTCTAAGATTAAATAATTCTTGGTCTCCTTAAGGAACCTGATTCTGGAGGTTCCCAAATTCAGAAGAGACAATTATGCTTCCTTAACTTTGTCTATTGTTCATGAACTTGCAGCTTTTGATTACTAGTCCCAGGAAAACAAAACAATATTTTTAGTTCACTTATTTTGTGTTATGACTGTTTTGAATAAAGAGAAACCTTTTGAAAAATGCTTTTCTTGAATTTGACAGATTAGTATCTCTTTCCACTGAAGGTATTTAATTATGATTACCCCCCCATTCACTTTCTCAACCACTCAGAGTATATTTAGACTTGCGGTGTTGGGAAAAAAATTAATTGCATAGATTGTTCTCAATACCATCTTAAGAAAAAAAAATGATAGCACCTTGGCTTTTGTACATTTGAGATTTAATAATTGTAATGAGTGAATCTTCTAGCAATAGCAACACTTTCATTATCACTTTTCTTAAGCTAATAGAAGGGGTTATGTGCCAAGTTGGGATTTTCTGTTTCCAACCCATGCCATTGTAGAAAGCATCTCCTCTGCTTCTTAAGAGTTCCTGATGGTTCTTGTGCAACGCTAACTTTGCATCTTTCTTTTGAGCTCAGATCATGGCGATAGTCAACAGCTTTTGATCAGACCTGGCTTCAGATTCATGGCTTACTTTGTTTTGTCTTTTTTAAGCTCTGTTTTGTGATAGAGAGTGTCTTTGAGGTTTCACAGGGCTGGTTTTCAGAGAAATAAATGCAGAAGGGAGGGTAGGGAACTTCCATTTCAGTGTTGCCAGTGAAGAGGCTAAAGTTACCCAGAGGAAATATATGCATGGTTATGGTATTAGAAGAATGGATTGATAACTGCTTGGAGTTTACTGGGGAGAATAAAAGAAATTACAATTCTTTCTCTACTCAGTTCCAGTCCATTGGCAGGCCTTTCTCTGGGACTCTGCTCAATCAGCCAACCAGGCCCAACCTTCTCCAGTTTGTTTCTCTGTTCTTTTAAGACCAGGGCACTTAACACACGAATGGCTCTCTCCCTCTGCAACACACAGGGCTGACAGCTGGAGAGTGAGCTACTGAGAATCTTTAAAGGAAGCCAGGAAGATCTCTTAGTGAGTTCAAATGCAGAGAGGGGCTCTGGGTGCTGCAGCCCTGAAGGTCTGTGGGTGTCTGTGTGTGTGTGTACCAGGTGGACTGAACTTCAACTTCTGTTTGCTGAGTCATTACAAAAACCTAGAGTTGTGAGTTTGCCCTGCAAGGAGTTGAGTGGATGTTGTGACAGGAGCTAGGATGGATAGGCTAAGAGTATTAACATACTGCCAGAAATGCAGACCCTTGGGGTGAAGGAGATGCATTCTCTGAGGATGTATCAAAAATGTTTCATGCGGCTGTGGTGCTGCGCTCTATCCCTTAAGAATGACTTCTCTGGGTCCCAATAGGTTACCAAAGAAAAGATGATTAATTGATGTGTGAATAGAGCAGGAGCTTTGCCATAAACTAAATCAATTTACTCAATTATCTGCATTGCCATTTGGGATCACTGAGCGGTTACAAGTAAAAGTGTGGGAATGTTGGAGACTGGGATTACAATCAGGAAAAGGCAGACTCTGGATTGAACATCCGAAGATGCCCGTCAAACCCTTGATAGTGCTGCTTAATGGTTAGCAAGTCACTCAAAGGTTCAGAACATTGAATTCCTCCAGTACAGTTTAGAAATATGTGTTCCTAACTCCTAGTGCTGTCCTGAGGTTTATTATCAAATATTGTGGAGCAAGTGATCTGTAAGGATAGCATTTCTATAGAAATGTGAGGGGTTATGCTGATGACTTCCTACATGATTTAAGGCAGTATCACCTGATACCCTTGATAGAACTTCAAATTAAGTTGATTATGCAGAACTAATTGTTTCTACATCACTGGTGTTCAGTGCGTCTGTTGTTATAGTTTGATTGTTTTTCCAAATGTGTGGACTACAAATCTTCTTGGTAACTTCTGTGGCACATTTCAGTTCTGTGTGTGTGTGTGTGTGTGTGTGCGTGCATGCGCATGTGCACGTGTGTGTACATGTGCAGAGGAACTCACGTGCATGATTAATAAGAGGTATGATATTAAATTTTTGAAAGACAGAAAATGTATAGTGGTCCAAGTCCTTTAGCACTGGATATTCAGAGAGGATAAAATACAAAAAAATAAGAAGCTTGACTCTCTGGACTTTCTGTGGGAATATAGAGGTACTACTGAGTTTGCAAACTTCAAAAACTCCAATTCACAATGACGCTGTTAAGTGAAACGCGGACATTGTGTAAATGGAGTATTTATAATAATAGCACAGTTCATAGTGATGATCACCAAGTTGCATTTCATGATGGTGAGAGTTGAACAGAGTTGGAATCATAATTTTGTAGAGCTTCACTTACCTAATTTTTAGAATAACAAAATCTGCCATAAGGACTTATGAAATATATAAATAAAAAATTGTGTTAAATACACTTGGTGACTTCCTTGATGTAAAACTGGAATTCTGTAGGTGATTAATATATTCTTTCACCCCTTTTAATTAGGTTTAAATGTTAGAAAAAGGAATATAACTCAGTGTAGTTATACCCTTATGCAGTTAGACAAAAGCCCCAAAGGTAGTTTTAGCACTTAAATGAAAGTGGAGAAAACTGTTTCTATAATTTAGTGATTTCTTGTACTATGATTTTCCCAGAGCAGCCTGAGCACCCTTTGCAGATGTCCCTGTAGTTTATGCTCACAACTCTCCAAAAGATACAGAATATAGGTAATGAGAGTCATGTGCACACACTCATATGTGATTGGGGAAACACAATTCAAAGTCAGCAAGTGGTGTTAACATGCCTCTTTATCTAACATCTCATTTTGTTCCCAGACAATGAACAGATGTCTATTTATTAAAAACCTACCATGTACAGACTTTGTGATCACTGCTGATGAAAAAGGAGAATCTGTCTGCTTGTGTCCCTGGACTGCAACTCCTGCATTTGGACAGGAAGTGCTGCAGTCTTCAAGGTTGCCCCCTGGAATTTTGACTGGATAGTTAAGTGGAATTAAGATTCTTCTGCTGGCATCTGACCCATATTTGTGTATGACCTTTATTTTGCTCAAGAACATATTGCAAAAGATGTAGAATGCTTTGTTCCTATTAATGTAGCTGAGCTGAGCTGTCAGTGATGAGGCTGTTTCTGCTTTGCTAAGTCTGCACGGCTGGTACCACTTGACCCAGGTATTTCTGTTCTGCAAAGTCAGCCTTTCCTTGTGTAGGATGAGAGCGGGGTTTTGCCCTTCAGATCGTGGTTCTTCCCGTCTTTATAATGAATGGATGAAGTGTACTTCATGGTTTGCTAGGAAAGAAGACCAGTACTATGGTGCCTGCATTTTAAAGCTCCATTCCGTAAAATCCAATTCTAGCACAGTGACAATGGGAAGAAGGATGTCAATTAGTTAAAAGGACAAATGCAATTTCATTGTTCTCCATTCTAGCCATAAACATCAGAATGTTTCTTTGGATCTCTGCACAGCCCTACATAAAATACTGCAGATTATATTGACAAGACACACCATGGGGGGGCTATTATATGTATGGTTACCTCAATAGTCAATGGATGTTTCTTATGTTCCAGGAACTGTGCCATATGGCTTTTAAGAAAGATTTTATTAGTATGAATTTAGAATACATAATATTTAATTTCCTTGTCTGAATTTAATTCCTTTACAGTTACATTATTTATTTACATTTCTCATTAAAAATGATAAAATATAGCCAGGCATGGTAGCCTGGTTGTAATCCCAGCACTCAGTAGGCTGAGGCAGGAGGATTGCCATGAGTCCCAGGCTAGCTTGGTTCCATAGTGAATTCAAGGCTAGCCTGAACTACACAGTGATACCTTGTCTCAAAAAAGGATGATAAAATAACATTATTTTCGTACTAGAGATTATACCAAAAGGAATTTATTTCCTTGCTGCAAATTCTAGCTCACTCCAAAACCCATATCTATTCTTTTACATTATGGTTTCTTGTGTTTTAAGTGATGAAAATGGTGTTTCTTAACATACTGCCTTGAGCATACGTTCTCTAAGTATAAAACCTACCTTGTTCATATGAGAGGACCCATTCTCTATCAGTGGCAAGTCATACAGTTAGCATCTGTGAGGAATCTCTGAAGAGTCCCCAAATGAAATAAAGAGTCCTTGGTTTAGTACTTGTCAGGGTCATATTTTTGTGATCTTTCACAGAATACATAGCTTGAGGCGGATTCCTATTAACTTTAATAATTAGCTAAATCTTACTGGAATATTTGATGCTGAAAAAGGTACTGCAGTGTTTTCATAGACTTGGGACAAGAGTTCTAATTCCCTCTGTTACATTAAATAATAAGGTATGTGGGATCATTTGTAGATTATGTAGGTACTGTCTTTGCATATGTGTACATATTCCTTATATACAGAATTTTGTATATTTTGTACCTGCATTTCCATATGGTACTGTGCAACGTTATTGTAAAAAAGAATTTAAAAAACTCTTACATGGTACTTAGAACAGAGATTAAAATTAAGTTGGTGCTCAGCAAGTTATTTTAATGGTATGTGCATTAACTTACTTATAAACAGTAGTTGTACTAATGATAAAAACTTAAAATTTCATTTTGCATAAATGTTTCTCTATTCCAAAAATTATGAAAAATGTATCAGTTGGATGAAAGAAACATGAATTTTTTTGTCTGTCTCATCATAAAAATATGGAAGTGAGAAAGAAAATGACGTATTGATGTCAAGGGGGAAGATGTTGAGACAGACAGTGATTTGCTACAAAGCATGCAAAGAGACTGAGAAAGAACCAAGCCAGAATCTCATAAGCTGAGGTCTTAAATGCTGGGATCTTGGGAATGCAGCAAATGGCTCGGCTATAAATGGGAGAAATGGTTACACAATAAAAGTGTTTCTGATAAAGAGGAGATGGAGCAATCTTCCTTTGGGTTCAATACTGTCGATGGAAAAAGAAAAGTTCAGTTTTATCCTTTCCATCATGCCTGAAAAAATATTATCTGGCTTTTATATAATATAGGTATTTGCTTGTTTCTTTATATGTGTGTGTGCGTGTGCATGCTTGTGTGTGTCATGTGTGTATTTGTGTGTCAAACAATTTAGCATTATAAATAATTAGTGGCAAACTACTCAGTGTTGGGCAGTTTCAAAACTTTGTGTAGATCTTTGCATTTATGTGTATGCATTTAGCAACAAGTCACAAAGGAAGGATCAAAGCGACACACAGTGGCCCAGGATGCATTTCTGTTCAACAGTATATTTGGAAATAAACCCTGTGACAATACATACTTGGGACCTACTAGATACTCAGGAGAGAACTGTTTCAATAAAGAAAAGTTTACCATATACATTGACATAAATGTAAAATAAACTATGTATAAAAGGCAAACATTTTGAACAATAATCCTAATAAAGACAAAAATCTATTTTTTTTTTTACTAATGCATGTTTGGAGTGCCTGATGTTTACATGCATCTTAGGGAGTAGGAACTTGTACTTAACATTTCTTTAGTTTTTATTCCCTTTCCTTTCCTCACCCTCCTTCTTCCCTCTGTCTCTTGATCCTCTTTTTTCCATTTTCTTCTTCGTCTTCTGCATCATCATCATCATCATAATCATCAATATCATTTCTATATATGACATATAAAGATTACATTCATTACGGGTACTGGTAGATAGATGTACATGACCTATCTTAAGTATTTTACATCTCTTTCCCCCCCCAACCCTCAGACTGTCAGTCCCCTTCTCACTTTTTTGTTTTGCTTTTTATTTGTGCTTTGGATTCCTCAAATGAGAGAAACCACATCATATTTATGCTTATATGTATTTCTCTTAAGGTGTTTTCACAGGGTATCCATTTTCTGACAAATGGTAAAGATACAAGCTTTCATGAAACCCTGAAAAAAGCATATGATTAGTTATACAGTGGATCAATTTACTAATTTTTGATTGTTGGATATATCCATCATGCATGATGATAATTAATATTCTGAACAAACTGTAACACCCATTTAAAAAAATTATAATCTCCCTTCCTCAAAAGAAAAACCATATTTCTAGGTATCTTTTGGTCAGATTATTTCATCTAACAAAGAACTTAAAAGATTTTTAAGTATTAAGTGTCTATTGATATGTGTTGATTCTAGAGCCTAAAGTAAGAGTGCATACAAAAATAGTTTTAAAGTTTTGTTTATGTCCTCCTGGCTACCAACAGTCTCATGAAATAGTGTTTATCCAGTACAAGAATTGCTACGATTTTACTCTCTTCCTCCTTTCTTCTTCTTTTACTCGGTCTCAGTCTTTACCGTATGATGGTGTTGGATGAGTCTTAGCTGCTACAAGTTTGATTTTCAACTTTCCATCTTGTCCATGATTGTAAGATGACTGCATTTCCTTCCAACCCTTTGCCAAATTGGAATTCCATTCTTCTTTTCTTGTACATATTTTTCTTCTAAGACCTATTTGTTTGCTCCATGCATTTTAAAACAAACAAACCCCCTTCCTCCTCTTGAATCCCAAAAGGATGTCATGGATCAAATGAGAATCACTTAGAATTTTCATTGAATATTTTAGTGGGTAATATATTCTTTTACTTCTTTGATTATTTTATTCGTACCATCCTTTCAAAATGTGTTTATTGAACATACACCAAGCTCACTATTTTGTCAGTTATTGTGCCTAATACAAAAAATATAAACATTATACTTTTTTTCAAAGGTACTACCATATTGTGATTGACCTTACATTGACACAGGAGAAGTTCAATGGCTAAATAAGAAAGAATAAGATTTTTCAAAGCAAACAATGAGGAAGTCATTCACTGAGGAACTTGTGGCCAGGGAACTTTAAGGAAAGACAAGGAGAGTTGATCTGTAATGTACTGTTTAAAGTAACAACACTCTGAAAACTGCACAAAGTTGGTATCTTCATTTTCTGGGTCAAAGTGAGGAAACTGTTTCATACATCTTTTGGTTTTCCAAGGTAATGAGTCATTATAAGCAATGCAGTATGTCAGCTTCGCTGCCTCTTTTTCTCCAATTTTGGGACCAAAATGCAAAGACATTGACACAACGTTCTCTATTTTTCTCTTCTGTGTTTTAAATTTTCCCGCATTCTTTTGGGTAAATAGTGTTTTCTGCATTCATATAACATTTGGTTTATTTAACCTAATATAATTCTGCTGGACTATTTTTCTTCTAGTTATTCCTGTTGAAAAAAGAGGTTGGAAACAAAGATACAAAGATTTATCTAGTGGACTCTCTTTACCTTCCTTGTTATGATCTATGTTTCTGTTTTCTGAAAGAGAGTAGAACTACGAATTGATGATCTGTTGAACACATGTTGGTCCCAACATCTCTAAAGCTATGTTATGGGTGGAAATATGCCCGGAAGCTGGTGGCTCAGAATGCAGTAGCTCTTTACATACTCTTGAAGAGTGGGTAGAAATTTGGCAGAGTAGCTTTCCAGGATTCAACTCCGTTCTTTAGTTTTGAGTTTTTAGAGATGTGGGAAACACATTTCTGCTTTAAGTCAAGGCCAGTTTCTCTCTGAAGCTGCAAGAGAGTAGATTTAGAAATCTAGGTGAACTAGGTTGGGTGGCACAGTCCTATAACCCAGCACTCAGGAGGATGATCGTGAGTTGGAGGCCAGTCTGAGATACATAGATAGACCTTTGCTTTTACCAAGTGTAGGTCACAGAAAATGCAAAATTTCATTATCAGGGAGATTCTTGTATCTGTGCTATTTATACAGACTATTCTCTTCCCTGGGGGCCTGATAAAACTTTTTATGCTTTTAGCTTTCTATTCCATGTTCAATTTTTCCAACATGCATGCATACACACATACACATACATGCACACACACACACACACACACACACACACGTACACAGATATGAGGAGGTTTCATAGGATGCTTTTCTAGATTGTGTTCTCAATCCAAGGTAAGGATCCAGAAAAACAGAAGAAAAACTCTTAGAAGACACCTAGTCTTACTTTTGACTATGCCAACTACTTGAATTTTTTTTTAATAATTTTATTTAAAGAGGAAAAAACAAAACAGAATAAAGGGTAGCAACCATACAGTATTCCAAGGAAAAAAGGAAAAGTACAACAATAAAACCTAAGAAATTATTACTTGACTAATTACATACTGACTTCTTGGAAATAGTTGTTTAAATTACAAAGTTAAAGCATGTAAAGTAGACATTCAAACAGTGACACTGTTAACAGTTCTGCTCCATGATCTGACAAA
>PVJX010020993.1:0-32537 GCA_004027295.1 Dolichotis patagonum
CCCAAAGAGTCAGGCCAGAATGTTGGTTTCTGAAAAGTTCCCGGTCCCAAACAGACCTGGCCAAGATGCCAGTCTCCACAATATTCCCAATCCAAACAGCCCGGGCCACTCTGCGGGTCCGAGAGTTTCAGGTCCCAAAGAGACAGTCTGCGATGCTGCTTTCTGGGAGACTTCCTGGGGGTGAAGGGCGGGGCTACGGGCCCAAACAGACCCGGCCCAGATGCCGATCTCCAGGCAGTTCCTTGCGAATGAAGGGTGGGCCTACCAGTCCCAAAGAGTTGCGCCGAGATGCAGGTCTGCGCAGACTTGCGATCCAAACAGCCCAGGCCACTCTGCGGGTCCGAGAGTTTCGGGTCCCAAAGAGACAGGCCGAGATGCTGCTTTCTGGGAGACTTCCTGGGGGTGAAGGGCGGGGCTACGGGCCCAAACAGACCTGGCCCAGATGCCGATCTCCAGGCAGTTCCTTGCGGATGAAGGGCGGGCCTACCAGCCCCAAAGAGTCACGCTGAGATGCAGGTCTGCACAGACTTTCGATCCAAACACCTGAATAATTGGGAATGGAGTCCTAGAGAACTTTGAGAAAAATTCAGAGGTGACGAATGCTTTCAACAAAAAATAGTATAGTAACTGATTAGCAGTGTCTGCTGTAACACATGGATGGGAAAACATGGCCTTTTCTGTCCTTAGATTCAGGTTCTTCTTGTCCCCAGATTACAGTTGCATTTACATAGCATATTTCATGTTTCCTTTTCCTTGGGGCTCTCCCTGCTTCACAGCAGACTGTCTAAGTGCTAGGGCTCCTACTTCCTTCCTTTCTTTTTTTTTTTTGTTTTTTGGTGCTGGGGGGTCTAACTCACTTACACCACTGACCTAAACTCCCGGCCAGGCTATGCTCTACACCTGCTTGACTCCACCAACACCAGGAAGTAAGTTTATGAAAGACATGAGTGGGATATCCCTTCAGCAGAAAGATGAAAGGGAACCAAAAGCACACTTCTCCTATGTCTGCCATATATATATATATATATACATCATATATCTATCATATGATAGATATATATACACACACATACACAGTAGGTTCCCAGCAGCTTATGTACTAGTTACATTCTGGGGGTATTGTTCATAAGTTGGACTTATTCGTAAGCCCACAGTGAGTCTAATACAGGATTACAGTGACAGTTTGCAACTTGGCTGTTTGCGAGTTGGAGACTTAACGGTATGTGAATTATATTTTCACTAGTAACTCTAGCATGTTTGATGGTGTTTAATCCATTTTGCGTCTGGTGCATTTTAGAATTTCTCATCTTTTACAAGTAGGAAGAAGCATTGTGCTTCCAATGTAAGTTAGAATTTGCCACTAATACTTCTAATTTGGGGTTCTCAAAATTCCTTACACTCTGGTAAAACCTGGCAATTTGTGGCAGTAGGAATGGGTTAGAGGAGAGAGTCTACTGGAGAATCCCACCCTTAAATTATAGTGTCTGAAATTCTCTGTTCTTCTCCAGTATGTTGCAGAGCAACATTTGACTTGAGCAGACCTAAATGATATCATTTCATCTGTCCCCATAGATAAGGAAAGCATTTTGTTTCCTCAATTTCTTCCTATGTTTTTTTAGATACTGTGTTAAAGTAGTACCTTTCAATTGATGCTTTTTTAAATTTCTTTCGCCCAAAATGCTGTCATCATGTCAGTAGTACGTTGTAGACTCAGTGATGTCTTAAAATTAGAAATGCACTTATGATTCTTCTAATGGATAATTAACCCTGTATTAGGATTATTTTGCAGTCATCCTGAGAATGGTTCCCTAAGTGGAATATGCTTTTATGTGCTTACTCTTTCCTCTGATTCTCTTCTTAGTTTAATTACTATTTTCCAAAGGGTTCTCTTGTTATAGCTCATATTAAGCAATGTATTACAAACCATAAACACGCTTTGATTGTTTTTCCAAGAGCAAGCTACAGAACATCAAACCCACTTTTCAGCATTTAGAAGGTCTAGTGTGGTAGCAACAAACCTGGTAGCAGGATACGAGGCAGCAAAGACCATTGATGGATAGCACTGGCTGAATTTCCACGCGGGAGGCTGGTGTAGTGATGTGTGTTCAGCGTGGTCATTTACACACCACCTGACCCCACTGTTCCTGGGACTGTAGACCTCATGGTGGCATGTAGGTAGAGATTTGCCTCTTAATAAATTCTGTTAAAGTCATCTATCTCATGTTATTGTACATTGCTGTCATAAGCAAAGTGCCTGCCTTCAGGAAAATGCCAGGCTGTATCATTTCTGATAATATTTGGAGAATGTTTCTTTTTCTTTATCATGAATATGAAGGGAAATTGTCATCCAAAATCGATTTCAGATGTTGGAGTTGTACTGATTGAAATTTTTAGGTTTCAGTTATATTCCATGCTATGAAGTCTTTGCCAAAGGAATGATTTGCTAAAATAAATAAATGTCACACAGTTTGGGAAATGAAGTGTAAAGTCTCGCCTCTTAGTTCTAGGTAAGGATTGTGACCACTTTCTTAGCTACATTAGCAAATGAAATGTATTTACCTTCCTGAATTCTGTGGGTGAATTTTAAGATTTGAAATCTATAAAGTCAGCTGGGACTTGTGCAGGAACAAAGAGGGTGTGGAGCAGAGGGGGACTGGATTGTTTCGAAATGTAGTCATATTCTCTTCTCTGTTGTTGCTGTGCCTTCCCACAGGGTGAGTGCATCTGTTTAGAGTGTCGCTCTTCTTGCTTTTCTGTGGTTCATGGCTTTGGTCAGAACAGAAATGATAACTGGCTAAGAAGTAGCACAAGCTGGACTTTTGATATACTATCTCATTTTTGGCCATACAGAATTTTTTAATGATTTTGTCAGTGTAAGTAAAGATCATGACACATAAAAAATATCAGTGTAACATTTTGTGCAAGCAAGGCAGTGTTTCAAAGTATTGTTTCTCAGAGGAGCTAAAGTGTGATTGTTTCGAAATTACAAGATACACTGAGAAACACTGGGGCTCTGTAAAATGGCAGGAGAGCTTTGACTGTTTTTAGAACATGCCAAAAAGAGAGTGGAGAAGAGAGTGAAGTCTATCAGTAGGAATAGTTCTTGTTCTTTGCAGTATTCTTGCATAGACTTGGGACCTATTGTCAGAAAAAGCTTGTGGTCTTCTAAGAACTTCTCAACTCTATAATGTTTGGAAATATAAGTGCTTCTGTGTCACATTCCTGGGTCACTCATAAGGAAAGTAGGGAATGCAGTTACTATTGTATTCCTGTAGTGCTTAGTCCAGGGTAGAACTCAGTAAATGTTTACTGGATGAATGACAGAATGAGGAGAAGGAAGGCAAATGACTGTTCAGAGTCAGTTCAGACTGTGATTATGAGCATGATAAAAAGAGGGATTCTGTTCCTATCCTGCCCTTGAGATGCCCCATATTCACCAGTATAGTAATAATAGTGCTGTGGACTTGGGCCATTTGTGCAAGTGTTTAAATTTTAACTACTGCCATGTTCCTGGGTTTTTTTGTAGACAGCGTGTCATTCTTATAAGACATCTGCTCTTGCCCAAACTAGGAGCAGTAGTCAGGTGCAGTCTTCTTTCTAGCCAGAGTGTCTAAACTCATGGAGCGCATGCTGTGTTTCATAACTAGTACGGGGAGTCTTTGTAGTACCACAGATACATGACCAGCCAGTTCCTAGGAGAGAGTAGAAGATCAAGTGGTCCCTCCTAAAGAAGGCAGAATGAAATGGTCATGAGCCCAGTGGTCTTAAGTTAGCAATTCTGATGCACAGGTAAAAACCTGCTGTACAGCCTAGAAAGGGCAGTGGAGACAGAACTGGGGTGAAAATGTGCGATGGTGGAACGTTGCAGAGGAAGAGCTGTGGACACATCTGTGCGTTTGGTAGTTCAGCTGTGAAGATTCTAGAGCATAGTGTCACTTCTGTATTACACCTGTATGGATTGATTATTCTTCAACCGGGAAATACTGGTCATGCACTTCTTATTCTGCTAAACTCTGGTTATATTAAAGTGTGGTATTTAATATCCTGTCTGTACTCGCTGCAGAGTTGCCTTTTGTTATCTTTGAGCTATTTCACAAATCTGTAAATAGCTGTTTTTAAAAAGTGCCAAGCCGAAAACACTTTGAATGAGTCTTATCTATTGAAATGCAAATTGCATCTGGTGCAATTGGTTATTACCTTCTTTTTTTTTTTTTTGTACTGTACTCATGATCTTGTGCTTGTTAGGCAGGCCACTGGGCTAAATCCCCAGGCCAGTTATTAACTTCTTGATCTGTTTTGTATCTGTTTGCAGATTTATTTCAACACTCATAATGCATATGTGTCCATTCTTTGAATTCTCTTTTTAACTGCAACATCTTATCAGTTCCCTTGCTTATTAATGAGTTCATGTCATACTTTTCCCTTTTAGAAGATTCTGTATCAGTACAGAATGTTAAATGTAAAGAACTGATTTATTATAAATGATCTGAGGTCTTTAAGACTATTTTATTCTAGAAAATATGATAGACCAGCAGGAGGCTGTCAGTGGGAAAATATAACATTTTGTGTAGACTCACCAGGCTTTATATCTGCATGGATCAGAGAAAGTGAGAAAGCAGTTGTTCAGGTCAGAAGAGGCATCAGACTTCGCATGTATAAGAGGAAGAAATCTGTGTGATGTGTAACAGATGAGTGTAGAGGAGAGGAGCAGAGAGAGCACAAAGTGCAATCTGGAGGTGAGAAAAACAGTCCTCTGAAGAGGCTTCAACTTCCCGCACAGGTTCACAGCATATGGCATGCTTACTCATTCACCTGTGTTCAATTCTGCTGAGGATTTTTGTGTTAGAGCTAAAGCATCCTTCATCTTGTAATAACCTGATGTTACTACCTATTTATGGCCAACTTTGCTAAAATATGGATGCTTAATAACATAAGGAAGGACTGTACATGTTTGTTTCCGCTGCATTTGGCATGTGTCTTTTTTTTTTTCTTTTCTGACTCCTAAATAGTATTGTCATGGACTGACTGATTATGTGTTGAGGAAAAGCTGTTCTCCTTCCTGTGGAGGAGAGTTTGGTGAGAACTCTTCCAGTCTAAGTGGAGACTGCCTAACACGGTACATCAGTAATACAACTGTGAAAAGAGCCCTCAGTGGAATTAGTTATTTTCATTGGAGTTATCTTTGCAAATAGTAGACATGAAATTCTGATGAAGTTGTGGAAAATTGGAGCTGTATGCATTGAGGAAGATAAAGTGGTGCTACATAGCCAGTGGAAGAGATGTTGGCGTGATAAAATAGAGGATTTTTGGAGAACATAATCACTTTTTTCAAATGGTTTAAATATTTGCTGGGTTGTTCCTGGATGGATTAGACTTATTCTGTGCTGTTCCTGAGGACGGAACTAAGGCCTCAAGTGCTGTAAGTTACAAGGAGACATCTATCATGGCAGTATGAGGCAGACTTCCTGATGGTATGTGGTAGTGCTGCTTCCAAAAGATTGTGGATTTCTGTGGAAGCCTTCTAGAGGGGAACCACCTCTGGAGTCCCCCCAGGAGGAGAGATTCAGACTGGGGTACCTCTAGGATTAATGACCAGCCATGTAATTAATTGTGATAACTTTCCTTTAAAAATGTGCAGATATTTTATAGCATTAGAAAAAATGAGGAGAGAAGTTTACTCTTTCTTTTACCATCCCAAGTGGTGAATGTGAAAGTCATTGTTTTTGCCAGTCATCGTGGTGTCTTTCCAGATAATTGACTGACATTCTGAGGCTTAGGAGGAGGTGGATTTCCTGGCAGATGAAGAAGCTGCTGTTCTGTAATCTTTCTTTGTGTGGGCCCAACCGGATTTTGGCAACAGATGCACCCGATATATAATTGTGGTAGTGGCCAAAAAATATAACGAGGACTGGCAGTCCCCATGCCTACATGAGCATCTTGGAATGTGACAGCAGAGGAGTTATTTTCTGAACCCAGTTGCCCGCCTTTAGCAAGCTGCAGATGTAGAACACAGTTTCAGCCTGCTGCTAGGGTTAGAAAGAGAGAGCAGAACAATCTCAGGTCCCCAGGTTTGTGACCTCTTAATCTTTCTCTTCTCAATGCAAGAAGAACAAGATAGAATTGAGAGCAGATGTCAGGATTTAAAAGACCTAATGCTGCTATGCTGTTTTACAGAGCTGGATTAAACTTTTCAGAGAACAGTGAGCTTGGCAGGAAGGTGGACTCCACAGGCTTGCAGGTTAGATAATACTGAGATTACTGGGCAAATTCCAAATATCTTCTGAGCTGGTCCTGATTTATAGCTGGAATTGCTTGAGGTAGAGTGGCTGCAGGGAGAGGGAAAAGTATTGGCATGGAAAGTATTGGCAACCATATTAGGAATTTGATGTGCTCCAGCCTTGTTGAGAGCCAAGCTCAAGCCAGCACCAGGATCAACAGACTACTGCCAGTGACCGCCTCTGGTCAGTCCCTTGTTCTTTTGCATAAACTGTTGCTGAAACATGGCAGCATCACCCACAGTGTACTTCACACCACACAAGTGCAGATAGTGGTGATGGACTGTGTGGGCAGAAAAGCCCAAAGTGCTGCTTGTCTGGTCCTGCAAAGAGGATTTACTGATCCCTTGTGTACCAGGTTTTTCCACACTTCATCATGGCATTTTTTGAAAAGACATTTACACTGCTTTTGAGTTAGAGGGCAAAGTGAGCAGAAGTCATTGGCATGGCTCCTGTGCAATTTTTCCCATTTTCCTCTCATCTACCCTTCCCTTGTGCACAGACCTGCCCTCACATTAGCACCTGTTTGCTATCATTCACTTGAATTTTTTTTTAAGTTCCACATACCAGGGATTGATGCCCACTAAATGAACCATTTTGGCCTGTCTGCTTTTTTTTTTACTTAGTTTTCTGCAAAAACTGTAAGTTGAGTGAATTTACTTAACAGCTATTGTCTTCATTAGTATGTGTCATTAGGCCCATGAAATCCAGAATAGTAATGACAATTTAGAAGGTGACTTTTTATAAGAGATAGAAGTTCTTGATCCTGTGGATGATCACAGTTACTAGGAGTTTTCTAATAACATTTTCTTGGCACATAGAACACATTTTCATTAGTTATCAGTTGACTTTCCCCTGTAACGAAAATCACTGAGTCCTACTAAAATAGTATCCTTTCTTTTTTCTTTTTAATTTTAAAGAGAATAAAGCCAAACAAAATGAAACAGAATAAAGCCAATCAAAATAAAACAGTGAGAGCAATACGGGACTTCGAAATAATGCCTCATGTTGTCTTCAAAATAGCTGTCCATACATAAGACATAATAAAATCAAACCAAACAAAGCAATGAAAGTGATACAGGACTTCAAGACAAGGTAATAGGAAATCAGTAGTGGCAACCACTTTCCCTTTTTAGACATTTCCTCCCCTTTCACCTTGGTAATATCTGTTGTACATTTTGGATCCCACTAACTTCAGTTTTTTTTCCCTATGTAATTTTAAAGGGAATAAAACAAAATAGTGATAGGACAGTAGAAAATCTACAGTAGTTATTATATTACATATTGTCATCTTCTAAATAGTTACTCAGTCTTAGTCTTACAAAGTCGATCAAACATTACAGTTGCTCAGAATCAGCTGATTGCTGGAAGGGCGGTGGGAGCTGTGTGTGTGTGTGTGTGTGTGTGTGTGTGTGTGTGTTCTCCTCTCCCCAGCCTGCATGCCAGCCAGCTCACAGGCAGGACCTTAGCTTCCTTCCTTATTCTCCCCAGTCAGGGCTCCAAATGGCTCACGGGTGGGGGCTTAGCTTCCATCTTGGCTTTCCCCGATCTGCACTCCAAAGGGCTCACAGACAGGGATTTAGCTTCCATCTTGGCTCCATAATACCTTTTCTGTAGTTGACATACATTTGATGAAACCTTAGTATGTCATGCCTATTTTTGACATGATAGTAATAGTATGTATTGATCATTAGTCAATTCAGACAGTGAAAGAGTGTGTCTTTCTTTCCTAACAAATATTATTTAAGAATCTTGTAGATGTGTAAGAGCACACATACAGATTTATGGCTTCAGTTGAATAAGTAAATGTTGCTCCGGCTTGTGATTTGTGGTCTGGTGAACAGCTGCAAAACATGTCCTTCACAATTGATTGACCTTTTGCACAGCCTGTTCTGGGCCTCACTAAGAGCATTTTAAATGGGAGAAAAGCTCTACAGTACTTCTATGTTATTAATTTGTAAAATGATCCTATTAAGAAAGGGTCCTGTGGTGATTTCTAAAGAAGTTTTCTAGTGACTCAGTATTTTTTAAAAACTTAATTTTGTAACTGTCCTTTGAGTCCTACTTATGTCAGTCAAGAACTTTAGCTCCTATCAAAAAAAATTTCTTGCACAAATTTCCATATATGTAATTTAGAAAATTTTAGCATCCTTTGTGTGCGTGAATCTTGTCCCAAATAATAGAGTTTCTTTGTCTATATGAACAATAAATATTGACATTAAAATGTGCATTAGAAATAGAAACTCTAGGGAGAGACTGATTATTAACACAGAAATGCTTTTAATTATCTGCTGTGGGAGATGAAGGACAGCCCCATACTAAAAGAGAGAGAAACATCCCATACTGTAGCCTGGTTATAGTTTATATTACACAGAACAACAGACAAAGCAAAGCTCTTATCCTAACAAAATGCATAATTCTACTTTAACATGAAAATAGTGAAAGTCCTTGTTAAGATAAAACTTTAGGAAATATAACAAAAAATTGGAAAATGTAAAGTCTGTTATAAGACATTTTCTACTACTATGCAGTGGTAGCCATTAAGTTTTGTTGTATGTATTTCCAGAAACATTTGTACACAGAGTGTATGCATTCTTTCCTACAGATAGGAAATAATATTCTGAAGTCTTTTCCTCTTATGTATCCAGTCATTGAAAAATATTGTTATATAATCTTTATTCTTTGTTACTGCTATATGATAAATGAGTCAACCATTTTCCTCTCCATACATTTGTTTCCATGTTGCATCACTTGCTAATTCAAATAGTGCTACACTGAAACTTTGTGATACTTCTGCGCAATTAATTATAGGCTATGTTTCTGAAAGCAGTTTTACAGAGTCAAAGGGTATCTACATTTTAAATTTAAGCACTTATTGCCAAACTTTGCTTCTAAACTGGCTGCTCCAGTTTTTATAGTCCCAGTAAGAAGTACGTAGAATAACTGTAACTAGAGACTCAAGCCAGTGTCATTATCATCATTGCACTTGAAAATTAACTGTTAGCACCTTTATTGAAGACACTCTGAGTGTATGTACTGTTACAGTGCTTTCCATATTTGCATTAACTTTCTAGAGCCTCACAATAACCTTATAAGGGAGATACCTATTTTACAGGTAAAAAAATTAAACTGAGTCACAAAGAGATTACTTAACTTGCCAGCCTGAAAGTCACATAGCTCAGAAGTGAACAGTCCAATTGAAGGTCATAGAGAGAGATGACAGTAAAGTAAGACAGAAGTCCAGAGAATCCATAGCTGTGGTGTTTACCATGGAAAGACTGAAACTGAGAATCAATGTGAAATGTGTTCTTAGGGAAAAGTGATGTTGGGAAGAATAGATGCACTGTTGTGTATTTTCAAGGAGGCGGGAAGGCCTCTTGGAAGCTCTGATCAGCTGCTAGCCAGAGATCTAGGATGAAAAACATGCTCTTTAGAAATGAAGTAAGGTCACAAGATTAGTTATTTCTTCATCTTTTAGTTAGTTTGTTTTTTGGTACTGGGGATCGAACTTGTGACCTTGCGCTTGCCAGGCAGGTGCTTACGCTGCTGAGCTAACCCTCCAGCCCCTTCTTTATCTTTGAAATAAATTAGACTTTTTAAAGTATTCTTGTAGATCCCCTGTACTGTCCAAATTCATTTTTCTGGCAAACTGTCCTCCCCAAATTTGAGATAATGGAAGAAGAGGTTGAAACAGTGGTTACAGTTACGATGTACCACAGGATAAGAGCACAAGCAAAGTGTCAAGGATCAGTTCCATCTCACAAGAAATCTTGTCCATGAATATTCTCTTAAAGATGCCTGTCAACCTCCTAAGGAGATAAAACTAGATTACAACAGTCAGAGAGTAAAGAAGGTTGGGATCCCCACCCTGTTATGTTACAAACCAAGCAACTTGAAAATGAACAGGTTTTTTTTAACTATGAGCCAGTGAACAACATAAATTTTTAAAATTGCTAGTCTTAGAAATTGAGACATCCAACTAAGTGCGGGTCACCTCGTATTTCCTGTTACAGCTGTCTACTGGAGTCATGTAGAATCTTAGGGATTACAAGGGCTTTAGGCACAGTCTAATCTCACCTTCTAATTTTGGAGAGAAGAGAAAATGGCCCTCTCAGAGATACTCAGGTTTACCCAAAAATATCAATTGCGTAGATCAGAAAGTAGTCTCTGAAGTCTCATCTTCAGACGGCCTATTTCTACTGTACTGTCTCTCTAAAAATTTGATGATTATAAATTGTCTTAAAAACAACAAAAAAAGCTTTTTTCCCCCGTCAACCTCCTAAGGTAGTGCTGCTAGGCCTGCAGGTCTGTACAGAGCCGCAGATGTGGGTCTCTAATACACAGGATGGGTTTTGTTAAAGTTGTCAAGAATAAGGCCTACTTTAAGAGATACCAAGTGAAGTTTAGAAGAAGACGAGAGGACAAAACTGATTACTATGTTCAGAAACGCTTGGTGATCCAAGACAAAAATAAGTACAACATACTTAAATACAGGATAATCGTGTAATTTACAGAGACATCATTTGTCAGATTGCTTATGCCTGTTTTGAAGGGGATATGATAGTCTGTGCAGCATATGCACATGAACTACCAAAGTATGGTGTGAAAGTCGGCCTAACAAATTATGCTGCGGCATATTGTACTGGCCTGTGCTGGCCTGCAGGCTTCTCAGTAGGTTTGGCATGGATAAGATCTGTGAAGGCCAGGTGGAAGCCACTGGAGATGAATACAATGAGGAAAGCATTGATGGTAAACCCAGTGCCTTCGCCTGCTGTTTGGATGCAGGCCTTGCTAGAACTACAACTGGCAATAAAGTTTTTGGAGCTCTGAAGGGTGCTGTGGATGGAGGTTTGTCTATCCCTCACGGTACCAAACGATTCCCTGGTTATGATTCAGAAAGCAAGGAGTTCAGTGCAGAAGAACACATCTTGAAAAGACATGAAAGAAGACTTCCAGAACCGCTTCAGAAAGTGACAAGCATGGTGAGATGAAGAGAGCTGTTTTGAGGCAGTGAAAAACTGTATAACCTTTACTGCAATAAATTTTTCAAAATAATTTTAAATTGTTACCATATATTTTGATCATACCCTGTATATTCAGAAATGCTGAATATAACAAAAATAGCAATAGAGATTTAGGGAAAGGTGGCCACTAGCCATGTCTGCGTTCTCTTCTGATGAAGTGGTTAAGAATGAAAGCCAGCTTCACACTTAATGTATATGCTTGTGATTCATCTGAGCTCTGAGCTTAATAGAGAGGTTGCCCTGAGTCTTTCCCACTGTCTCAGTGTTACCTTCATCAGTGACCTATGCTTCCTTGTCTCTTGTTTCTTCTTCAGTAAAACTGATGAAAAAACAATACCTTCCTCAAATTGCAGACTTAAGGAAGAGTAGGATGCCTACCCATTATCTGGCACATAATGAGCTATGGAATTGCTGGGCATTCATTTGGCTTCTGTTACAACTAATATGTTTATACAACTGTGCATATTTTCCCACTTGTTTTTCTAGGACAAATAGAATTGACATAGATGCACAAAGAACAATCCACGTTAGAGGCTCATACCGGATCTGGGTGTCCTCAGGAAGATTGTAGTCTTAGGACAGTGTCCACATAGCGGCATATCTTTTTGGAGGACCACATATCCCGCTCCCCCATTAAGAGCAGCTTACTCATCTCTTTCTGGTCTGTGCCTCTGTAAAACTGCAGACTCTTAACAACTGCACAAAATAGAGTTCTTCACATACATGGGTGTCACATGGTTACCAAAATACACATCTGTATGGAAGGACCGGACTAAACTTGGGGAACTGGTGATGGGTTACCCGGTGGAGGTTCTGAATCCCCCACCCCATAGATCGGTGACACTTAGTACACTTACAAGATGCTTTCACATATTGTAGTATGTTTGATGTTCTCAGTACTGCAGCATATGAAATAAAAAAAAAAAGTTTTCATCTCTTTATTTTGACTACAGTATCTGGATCTACTCTTAATCTGTTTGCATTATTAAAACATCTCCAAAGTATAAAGTTTATTCTCCCTGCACTAGCCTTCAGTTTCTAAAATGCTCTGTTCTGTAACCAGGTCTGTTAAGCTTACAACTGACAGACTCTTGTGGGACCTTGAACGTGGGACTTGATTTTGCTTGTTTTGGAAATTCGCCCTAGTTTGAAAAGAATGGAAAGGTCTGGCACCTTCTATTTCATTTTATAGGTTCAAGTGCCACTGAATATCACTGTGGGTTTTGGCTTGTTAAATACATTGGTAACAGTGGGGTTTTGCTAATTTTAATGCTCCTTTTCAAGAGGAAAGCAGGGCTCGGTATTGACACTACCATTGCAGCTATTTTATTAACATGTTAAATTTATAATCAAGGGCTATTCTAAAAGCTCATCAGATTTCTAACCCTTTTTAAATGGTAGAAGTGTAATCCAGTCCAACTTGAAAGCCACCGCTACAGTGCCTGTCCCCGTCCTCTGCGGTCCCCTCTCCCGTGACGCTCGCACTGTGGTCTGGGCTGGGCCGTCAGCCACCGCTGGCCTTTGAGGTGCTGTAAGCAGTGGCTGCTTTGCCCTTGCTGTGACTTCCTAAAGAATAGTTTTGAAATTACTTTTGTTTTATCCTGGCCTGGAAAGATTTGTAGACCAGCGTGGAAAGGTTTACTTAAAGAAAGCGTGGGGTTTGTGTTTGTTTGTTTCTAGGTAAAGTGCAGGGCTAAAATGTAAAACCCCGCCTTCAGGTTGTTCTCCCGAGGACTGCGGTTCTGACCCCAGTCTGTGGGACTGTTGTACAAAATGTGATGCTAGAACAGGTAGTAACTGCCCTGCCATCGGGAGCAGCTGTGAGCAGATTGTACACCTTCTCCCATCAGGGAGCAGGGGTATCTGTTGGTCTAGGGTGCCCCTGAGTGGGAAGCTTGAGAATATCTGAAATTTTCCTTTTCAGGCCCATTTGATCACACACAAACCTAAAGCCACACAGGTGTGCAGAAGTCCTAACCGCAGTGCCATTTTTGGTGGTATCTGCCCGTTGCAGCAGAGCCCACAGCCAAGCCATGTGTTCTGGAGGCCCAGGTTCAGGCTGGCCCAGATTGCACTCTGCAGAACCATGGGTGGGGGTGGCCGCAGGTCCTCCTTGTTTCTAGATGGGAGGCTGGCTGGGGTGGTTTGGAATAGGTCTTTGAACCTCTTAGGCTTCAGTTCTTTTCAGCTCAGGCACACTCTATTTTCTACCCACAGTCCTGAGCTGTTACAGCGGGAGGGCTGGGGCTGCGACTTGTGGTGTTCCTTGTATTGCCACGCATTACGCTGCTTCCTTATCTGAAACAGTAACCTAATGTTGGCTGCATCAAATGAAACTCTACTTCAACATTGTTACTTGTGCAGGAGCCTGAATAAGCTAACTGAGAAAGTCTGTTTAACAACTGGCTGTGTCCTGTGTTCAGGTTTGGAGCCAGTTTCCTTCTTTCATGAATTCCACCAGATGGAGCACAGCAGTGCTGCCCTCAGTGTGGCGTAGGACCTGGCCGTCATTGTGCCCTACTCAATATTACCATATCCCTAAAAGAAAGCAACTTTATACCATAGAGTGGCTAAGTTCCCATTTAAGTTTTCTCCATGGTTCAGAAAATGTCCTTTTGTTCTACCTAACAGAGACTTCAGAAATCCAAAAAATGGATTGAGAGGACCATCCTAGTCAGGAAGAAGGACCAGCGATTTAAAACCAGTGTTTCAAAATAGATGCATCCTACTTAGTGTCTTCCCATGGTTTGCGTGGCTGTTATCTTGGATGCTCTGGGGGTCGGCTGCTACCATGTGTGGGTCTCTGGTGGTGATCACTGTTTCTTTTTTTCTTTTTCATTTTTAGGACCAGGAAGAAAACAAGGGAGCTACAAGTTGGCCCGAATTCTACATTGATCAGCTCAATTCCATGGCTGCTGTAGGTATACTTTATGTTGTGTGACACACAGTTAAAAATCTAGCACAAAGTACACAATTGCACAATAAGTCCAATTGAGTAAGACCTACCAAATACTTTTCTAAACTGCATTCCAAATGTTGGAGGGAAGTAACAGGATAGAAGTGTTACTTGGCAAAGAGATCTTTCTAGTATATTTTAAAATAAAATCTACACACACTAAACTAGAATCGACTTGAATGTTACAAGAGGAAACATAATCTGAAATCTGGCCTGCATCCAACCTGCAAATGCTCTAAGTGATAATGCGGAGCTTTGCAGTGCTGTTCCAAAGGTCGATATCATTTAAAAATAGTATGACTGCTATTCCTTCATTACACTCTTCTCATTCCCTTACCGAGAACCTGCTTCCTTCTTGGTATTTTAATGTTTGCAGGGACCAGGATGCCCTTTTTCTCATCAAATAAATAAGGAATCCATGGAGTAAGTGATTTAACAAAAAGGCATAATAATAATAATGATAATAGAGCTCAGTTGTCCTTAGAGAGCCTTGTACATATACTTTTGGTTCAGTTTTTGCTTAAAATGCATTATCACATGGTATCTCTTCTGTGATGGCAGCATTCCAGCATGAGGGGGCCTCTACTTACCACAGCTAAAATTCACAGCAGAAGATGAGTTAATAACCTTTAATCCTTGGTAACTTAAATGCTGTTATTGTCGATCGAAGTCTGAGGCTGCCCACCGTATTTGCCGCAGAGGACATATTCATGATTATGATTTTAAGTCAATCGGTTGTATTCAAATTTGTGTTTATAATGTCCAAGTAGATAGATATCTTCTATGATATTTTCTCCACTATTTGTTTGTTTTCCCCTGGGTCCTTGTAGAGAATGAATTTCTCATCACTTTAAGAAAACATTTTAAATTTACCCAACACTTTGCTGCTGCTGCTGCAAAAGTCAAAAAGTTACTAGAATATGTAGATTAGTCACACTTTTGCTAAACTTTGAGAGGCCTTGATTTTTAGTAACTTCTTTAATAGCTTTTACTTTGAATATGCTTCTGTTATACAATGACAGTCCAGTAAATGTGGGTAGGGCTATATAAATTATAGGAGAAACTACATAAGTTTTGCCTCAAGAATTTCTAGTCTAAAAGCATAAAAGAAAGGACAAAAAATAACCATCAAATCCTTCTTATTCGATGCAAAATGCCAAAAATGAGAAAACAGTGAACTTCAGCATTTGCGTGAATATGTTAACAGAGTATGAGATTTGTGATGACCACAAAGGATTTTCTGCGCATCCACTCAAGCAGTAATGACTTGGAGCTGTTTATCATTTCCTGCATGTTAAGGCTGTTTTGTGAATTCTTGTTCCCATTAGGAAAAAAGAACTTTCAAGCAGACTATCTCTGTCTGATTGAGTCAGCATTGTTTGATGTCTAACAGGAGAGATTCCTTTTTTGCTAATGAATTTCTTGCTATAAATGGAGGACTGAGTACTAGGGCCCTTTCCGTCTTCCAGGATTGGGGCCACTCTGTTAATCTGGCCTGTGGTGTCTTGATTCCTGCCTGGTCTGGAGTAGCCCTGGCTAGTCTTGCGGCCCAGAATCTGGGACGTGCCAGGCCTTCTTCTAAGCCTCCCTTCTCCTCTCACACCTTCTTGGACAACTGTTTGCTGCATTCTTAAGTGGTCTGCATTTTAATTATCTTTGGACCTTAACCCAAAGTCCTTTCCCAGGGCAGCAGAAGCTGTTAAATTACATAAATGACTTTGCTGCGCTTTATGTGTCAGTCCCCTAAGAGAACTTTCTGATGTTCGTTTTAGGGTTGAGCCTGCATCTTTTCTGGGTCAAAGATAAAGGGCACAAACCATACACGATCTAATAAGGCTTCAAAACTTCTGCTACCTAAAAGAACAAGGAGACCAGAAACCTGTGTCCCATTTTCTTTTTCTTGTCATATCAGCTGCCACAACCTCCCTGCTTGGTTCTGGCTGCTCTCTCACAACTGTGCGTGAGCACATCAGTGCCACCCCATTATCCCAGGGAACTGGCAGGGCACACAGTCCCCCCGATTCGTTTGTGTCCCAGCAGCTAGACTCCTTGGCTTTCTGCATGGGGACCTGTTGAAGAGGCAGTTGTCCTCACTGTCATCATGTGTCCTCTTTTGCATCACTGGCAACTACTATGACTGAATGTGCCTCATGGGACTGGCGGTGTGACAGACACTTGACATGTCATTTTAAGTCCTTGCCAGCACCCTGTGCTGCCAGTGCTATTTACAGATTAACAGAGTTGTAGACTCAGACAAAGTTTACCTTGTCCAAGACCACCTAAATAACGGTATGAGCCCAAAGGCTCCTTTCCATCTGCCTCTCACTAATTGGATCCTTAAAGCCCTTTGCCACATGAAAGAGGCCTGGAGATCCTAGTTATGCCCTCCTTCCCGCCGCACACTGCCAGGCTCCCACTGTCTAGGTGTGGGGACAGGCATCCGGTCTTTGAAAGCCTTGAGACTTTGATAAACTGTCCAGGTTGAGAACTGCCACACGTACTGATCTGTGAAACCAGCTGTTTGTGAAACAAGCTCAGTTATTTAAGCCTTATGACAAGAGCACTTTGTTCTTTAAAGGACCCCTGAGGGATCTGTTGACTTTTACAGAGTGCAGAGTGGCACAGTAAAGGTGTGCAGGCATTGCTATGTCCAGCTTTTCAGGCTTTCTCAGTGTAGCAGGTAGAGGAGGTCAGTGTATTTGGCGGGCGGCTCATCTCAGTGCGTTCAGCATGACCTTGGCGGCTGCGACAGGCAGGTCCTCCGCTGGCCGCACTTCAGCTTTGCCCAGTGTGTGCACGAGTAGGTGCTAAGCGTGTCAGAGCTGCCCTCGAGGCCGACGCTGCCTGTGGAGGGGCACACTGCTTGGTAGGGGGCATGTCTTCAGAAATGTAGGCATGTTGTGCTTGTGAAGTTTCAAATTAAACCTTTGTAAATGTACAGCATGGAAATTTGAGACTGCATAAAAATTATTTTATTTTGAGAAATTGCACTAGAATATTCTAGTGCATCTATATGCTTATACTTTTCTTAACCCAATAAATGCGGTCTTGGATCTAAATCTCATTGTATCATATTCACAAGAGGTCTGCTCTCTTCTGTTTTGAAAGAAGAATGTAATGTTCCTTATTGTGAGAAACAAAGTTCTAATATAATTATATGTGATATTTCACAAATCTCCCAAGTCTACTACTGAAGGACTTAATGTAGTCTGTCAGCTGTCCTACCCTTTCCAAAATTGCTAAAAAGATAAACTCATGCATTTTAATTTTGTATTCCTGACCCACAGTAAAATGGGTATTCTTTAATTTTGGAATAGTTTTGTGAGATAAAGTTTAGGAGCAAGGAGTAATATTCATAAAAGATTTGATTCTGAGCTATAGATTAAAAATGATTGCTTACGAGTCCAAGTGCGTTCAGCTGTGCCATTGAAGGTTAAACATCCTGGTCGGATTTGTGCTGAATTTCCCAGTGCGTGGGTCTCTTAAGCCACTGAAGGGCTTCGTTGGCTGTTTCTGCTCACAGCTTCTTCCCCACTGTCCTCTGGTGACAGCTGTCTAGATGCATCACTCGCGGAGGACAGGTTCAGCAGAAACAATGACAAGTTAAACAAAACAAAACCTCTCCTGGCTTTTATTTCAGTTACCATAAGTGACACTGATGGACTTAAGTGCCTGAGGCTTTGCCCCTTTCAAGTTTAGGCTTTAACATTTATTTACTTAATGCTGATGGAATTGATTTTAAAAACTAAAGTCACCGTTGATGATGACAGAAAGAGACTGCATCATTGAGACCCATGTATCAGTTCAGCTTTTCTTTTTTTATGCTGTCACCTCAATTTTGCAGTCAAGCTTTTTATCAGAAATTGGTAATGAGCAGGCTAGCAATGTGGTTCTGTGGTAGAGTTCTTGCCTTGCATACACAAGGCCCTGGGTTCGATCCCCAGTGCTACAAGAAAAGAAAAGGAAAAAAAAAAGAAAGAAAAAACAAATTGGTAATAGGCCAAAGAACTGAGACTGACAGGTGTGCATTCAGAGGAGAACAAAGGAAAGGGACCAGTAACTCCAAGGCTGGAGGCTCTTGGGACCTAAGCCTGGGGGTGCTTTAGTACAGCAAGGTGGTCACCAAGAGAAATGGAGTAGAAAAGACTATAACCCTTATTACTATTAGCATTGACTTCATCGTATCACCTGCGTCTTGGTCCTGCAGCATCAGCGTGCCTGAAAACTTTCTGGACATGCAGCGTCTCGGGCCTCATCCCTGACCTGCCAATCAGGGCTCACAGCTAACAAGATTCCCAGGGGGTTTTCCACCCCACCCCATTGCAGTCCGGGCAGTGTCACTGTAGCCGACCCCTGAGCAGTTTTTAAAACACATTCCCACAAACACTCCATATCCTTGTTTCTAAATGATGTTCAATCATTTGAAAAAGTTAAAACATTGACTCTGGAAGCAGTGTCCATCTTAGTAACGAGTCCAATTTAGCTATTCCTTTAAAAAATTAATTTGATATAAGAAGATCTTTTTTATCTCAATAACACTTTTCAACTGATAAGTGGTAAAACTGCTGCCCATTTCCTCTGCTTGATAGTGTTATAGTTTTTAACTGTAATTGTTAAAATGTTGTACTCAACTACAGGCTCCATCTTCTATCAAATATAGGTAGTAATAGTCACATCAAATTATAGAATAGTTACAGAGATACTCAGATAGCTTAATCTCTACTAAGATTTCCAGACATTTCTTAAAGTGTTATTTAAAATTTGAAAGATGTAACTTAAAATAGAGACAAAAAATAATTACAGAATTGGTGGTCATGTTGCTCTGCATTTTGATGGGTAGCAAATTTTAATCATAGATTGATTATTTCTATTAAATTGATAGTAGCATATAATCTGGGCTTGCTTCACTTGTACAATGATTAAAGGGTAGAATGTAAAGAAATAATTTTATTTTCTTTGCATAGAGAAAATCTTTGCTGGCTTTAGAAAAAGAAGAAGAAGAAGAGAGAAGTAAAACTATAGAGAGTTTAAAGACAGCACTGAGGACAAAACCAATGAGGTACTCTGTCCCTGGGCTGCCTGTTCCTCTGTCCTTTTCTCTCTTGTTCCTGCTTTTCTGCAGTGGTCAAACCTTCCTGAAAACTTTAAATGTAAAGCATGCAACTGAAGCGTGGTTGAAATACTTTAATCACTGAGCATTTAATAAGTTTATTTTCTTCAATTAACAGATAGCAGGAGTAACCAGATAAGCTAAAATAAAAGGGACAATGAGTAACAATATTGGCAGGAATATGGGAAGATTTGGTTCCTCATGCTGTGGGGAAAGTAAAAGGTTGCCGCCACTTTGGAAAAGTTAGGCAATTCCTTGGAGTATTCAGCATAGCAGTACTATATGTTCCAACAGTTCTGCTCCTAGATGAACAGCAAAGGGAGTGAAGACATGTCCCCCAAAACATGCATCAATGTTCATAACAGTATTACTCAAAATAGCCCCAGAGTTGAAACAACTCATGTGTCCATCAGTTGATAAATGCATAATGAAATGTGACATACCACGCAATAGAATTTTTTTTGGCTGTAATAAAAGAATGAAGTACTAATACAAGTCACAACATGAAATAACCTTAAAAATGTCCTGCAAAGTGAGAGAAACCAGTCACAGATTACCAGATTTTGTATAATTATATGAAATGTGTGTAGAAGCCCAATCCAGGGAGACAGGAGGATTAATGGCTGCCAGAGGTGAGGAAAAGAGAAAGGGAAAATGGTCTTTTGGGGATGATTAAAATGTTCTAAAATTAGATAGTGTTGATGCACTACTTATAATCTATTTAAAAAATACTGAATCGTACTCTTTAAAAGGGTGAGTATATGATATAACAAATTATATGACAATAAAACTATTATTAAAAGATGGGCAGGCCCTCTGCAGTAGTGATTCATTCCCATCTGGTAATCAGCTTTCACCGGGTGCCTCCCCGCCTTCGATTTCCCTCCAGCGTTAGGCTGTGGTAAGATGTTGGGAATCTTACCAACACATTTCATTAGCACAGGTGCAAGGAGTGAAGCCAACTGGTTTAACCAGCTGAACAGTATCTGGGTCATGTGAGTGGATGGAATGAATGGTCCAGAAATAACAATCGCCTTTCTTCATTCGAGAATAAAATGCAAACTAAGAAAAATCTACTGTTTCGTCACTGTACAGTTGTATGATAGGCTATCGTAACTAGATCAGTGTTTTTTTCAGTATGTTCAGCATTCTCATATGTTAATGAGTATAAAAGGCTAATTAGGAAGTTCTCAAGTAGTCAGATGAACAGATTATGTGGTCTCTAGACTTTTCAGAGGTTTTGACATGCACATGAACTATTTTCATTGTTTGTATAATAAATGTTATAAATATTAACAAAATTGCAGTAATAAAACACTATCTTATTTTATGTATTGGGATTCTGTAATATATCATATAATGGAAGGGCTTCACTGCCAAACCTTAGGGATATGAATAATCATTTGTTTGACAAGCGAATATCCTAGAGTTAAAGGATGCTCTTTGATTGATGGGGTTCTGAGGTCAGTGGTCAACACACAAAGGGCTGTAATAACTGATCAGCAGGTGAGTTTAGCTCTTTGGGAACTGAGTCTTCATTTGCCCTGCCCCACCCCTACCCCTCGCCCCCACCAAGCTTTCCTACTAAGGACCACTGTGAACCCTAGAAAGACTGAAGTCTGATGCACTTCTCTTCATGCCAGGTTTGTTACCAGGTTCATTGACTTGGATGGCCTGTCATGTATTCTCAACTTTCTGAAGACCATGGACTATGATACCTCTGAGTCTCGAATACATACCTCTCTCATTGGATGTATAAAGGCGCTAATGAATAACTCTCAGGGCCGAGCTCATGTCCTGGCTCATTCTGAGAGTATTAATGTAATTGCTCAGAGTCTGAGCACTGAGAACATTAAAACAAAAGTGGCCGTGCTGGAAATCTTGGGCGCCGTGTGCCTGGTTCCCGGGGGCCACAAGAAGGTTCTACAGGCCATGCTGCACTACCAGAAGTACGCCAGTGAAAGGACGCGCTTCCAGGTGGGTGCACCCTGGCTCCTGCACACACCCACTCTGACTCTTCAGAAGGCTTCCTGAACGGATGCCTTCTCTGGCCATTAATGGGGACATTACTTGAGATTTTTTCCCTGCAATTATTCTTCATACTATGATCAAACCTTCCCTTCTTTTAGGTTCAAGAACCAGAAAATAGAATACACTTTCTGTAGATAGATGCACAGTCTGGGGCCTTAGACTTTCCTGAACTTGAGAATGTAACCATGCATCCTGCATATTGAATAGCACACATGTTTTGAGTCCACTAAACAGTGTTCCCTGAGAATTTTATAGGATGCCATTCTGGAGCGCAGATGGATTGTTTTTTTTTTTTTTTTAACTGGGGACTGAACTCATGACCTCGTGCCTGCTAGCCAGGGGCTTGTGCCACTGAGCTAAATCCCCAGCCCCAGATGAATTTGAAGACTGAGATTAAGTCACCGTATTTTTACTCAGATGAGGTAATAGTTAACTCTTTCACGTATGTGTATAAATGCACACATACGATGTAAGAGTTTTAAAGAGACCTTCGGTATTAAGAATGACTTTTGTATATAATGAGTTGTTTTGTATGGATCAGTGTAATCTTGACTACATAGAGGTTGAAAGTTAACATAAGCATAAAAATTTGTAAAATGAGCATAAAGCTAATAATGACTTCATTCTTTATTTTTGTATTTGTGTCTTGAATAGACGTTAATTAATGACTTAGATAAAAGCACAGGGCGGTATCGAGATGAAGTGAATCTCAAGACTGCCATCATGTCCTTCATTAATGCAGTACTAAGCCAAGGTGCAGGAGTGGTAAGAACCTTCTGTGTAATTTAACATATATACTGTTAAAAACAATTTTAAAACATCATTGTGATGTAGTCTTAAATCATAACATGTACTTTATCACCCTTGTACTTTAGGAGAGTTTGGACTTCAGACTTCATCTTCGCTATGAATTTCTAATGTTAGGAATTCAGCCCGTAATAGATAAATTAAGGGAACATGAGAACTCAACATTAGATAGGTAAGTCAGATTGCTATGGTCTGAGACAGTTCATACTTACTCTGTATGTATAGTGGAGTGCCAACGCGTGAACTACTTGTGATCTTGCACCAAGGAACTTACACCAGAATGTTGGCTCAGCTAATTTTTTTATCGGAAGTCTTAGTCAATGAAGGCCAGCAGTATATTGTGTAAAGAATTTAATGTGGGCTTTGGCATTAGATCTGAGTTCCTCTTATATCCTGGCCTTGCTCCTTGTATATCTTGGTCAACTTATACTTTCCTTCTAAATTTAGTATTTCTATGTTTATGAGAGATTGTGCAGATGATGATGATCATAATGATAGTTCTTCTTTTGTTGACAAAATTGACCATAAAACATATGGAATCACGTAGTGCATTTGATAGGAATTCTGCAGGTGTTAATTTCAGTTGCTATACCTAGGATAGCCATATTAGCTCCCAGATCTTTCCTTCCATCACTCTTCTCCTTCATTCATTCACTTCACTATGCTCTTCTAGATACTCTGCCTGAGATAGTCTGCCTGAAATATTCTTGCACGTTCTGTTTCCTCAGCTTCTAAAAGTATTTTACTGATATCCAGATTACATGTTCTTTGTTCCCTGCAAGGAGACCTTGCCGATCTATTGTGTCTATTCACTTTATTTCCAATTATTTTCTATTCCCTTTACCATGGTGCATTTGCCTGTGGAAATTGTTTCACTACCAGTGTATAAAATAATAGGGGCTTAATAAATATTTGAGTGAATAATAGGTATGAAAATTTCTTTGGTGATATTTAATAGTGAATCAAGTGTGGGTATATGGGTTTTTCTGTAAAGGGAGTTCATGAGAGGAATCTGGACTCAAATGGATTTGACTAACACTTATTAATTTAATACTATCTACTATATGCTGTGCACACCAGATTTCTAAATTTTTCTCTTACTATGAGCTTATTTAATTCAGTTTAATATATTTTTTCCTTAAAGAAAACAGTTAAACAAAGACATTCAAATTCTTTTACCTTGTTTCTTTTAGAGCACTCGCTAAAAATTCAGGAAAGGCCTTAGTATTAATGTCCTAAATCGTGTATACTTGTGTTTGTAGGATGTTACACTCTTAGTTTTTTAAAATTATTTTCCAGGCATTTAGATTTTTTTGAAATGCTCCGAAATGAGGATGAACTAGAATTTGCCAAAAGATTTGAACTGGTATGTATACCTGTGGTTATTTTGGTCTGACTTATCCCCCTGGAACTTGCCCCTTGAAATGATGCTGCACAGACAGTCCACATGGGTCAGTGTACCTGTGAGCAAAATCAGAGCTCTGTGTTGTCACCCAGGTGGCGAAATTAGCATCTGCATTGGATTTACTTTCCTCCCATTGAGGAGCTTGGATGTTTGTCTTAGATTTGTTTTCCTATCAAACAGGTTCATATAGACACAAAAAGTGCAACACAGATGTTCGAGCTAACCAGGAAGAGGCTGACACACAGCGAAGCCTACCCTCACTTCATGTCCATCCTGCACCACTGCCTCCAAATGCCTTGTGAGTGTTCAGGACGTACCCGGGAGGGCGGAGTGCTGGGACGTCCTCTGCAGGGCCCTGTCTCCTGAGCAGGTGCACACCAGGGATTCCAAGCCTCAGCTTCGTGACAGTCCGTATCTCTACATAGCTCCCAGAGCATTAAATTCTCAAAATGAAATAAATTATAATTTTCTCTGATTTCAAAATAAGTGTGTGCTGTACAGCACGTTTATAAAGAGAGTATCTCTCAAACAAATGATTATCGCATGTCAAGATTCCCTAAATTTTAGTAGGCACTGGTACAGCAGATACGCTCCATTCTGTGACTTTAAAGGATGGCCACTGTTGGAAAATGGTCATCCTGGTTTCCAAGCAACTTGAAGATCTTTTTCCACCATTCTTTCTCTTTTCAGACAAGAGGAGTGGCAACACTGTTCAGTACTGGCTACTACTAGATAGAATTATACAGCAAATAGTTATCCAGAATGACAAAGGACAGGACCCCGATTCCACACCTTTGGAGAACTTTAATATTAAAAATGTTGTACGAATGTAAGTCTCTTCCTTTTCTATTGCCTATGAGACAATGATGACAGTGTAGTAGGCTTATCTTATCCTACTTCAAAATAATAGCTGAGAGCGCTGAAATGGTCTACGGGTCAAATATGAGTTGCTTTACAAATGCATGCAGTATACCAGTAAAGTCTGCATTTGATTGGGTTTCAGGCCTCCGCTGAGGATTTTCCATACAGTAGACATTTTGTAATGAGTATCCTTTTAACTTTTATATAGGTTGGTTAATGAAAATGAAGTTAAACAGTGGAAAGAACAAGCAGAAAAAATGAGAAAAGGTAAATGATGAGGACTTGACAAGAGAAGATGCTGTGTTGTTGGTTACTGGGTGACCCTCCCAAGAGAAGAGGACATATTTTCTGTTATTGGATGGTCCTGCTATCTGTGTCTTCGGGAAATTTGCATTGATGTTTCTTGTTGCATCAAATAGTCTTTCTTTTTCCCTGTCATAACAACATTTTGCACTGGCTTTTTCTCATTCAAGCTATTTAGTTGGCATGCAGATTCCCAAAGATTTTATCCTTTTATTATAGTCTTGTAAATGTTTTTGGAAAGCTTGTAACACTTACTGCTCAGTTTTTCATTGATTTGAATTTTCTTAACTATGTATCAGCCAAACCCATCCTTTGCCCCATAACTGCTGGGTTTTGTTTGTTTGTTTTTTTGTTTTTGTTTTTTTGGTACCAGGGATTGAACTCATTACCTCATGCTCACCAAGCAGGAACTTGTGCCACTGAGCTAAACCCCTGGCTTATAACTACTTTTTAAAATAGAATGGGGTTTAAAAAATATAATAAGGCATTTTAGGATTTAGCCAAAATTTTAAGAAGGAAGCACTGGCCACTGGGTTTCAGCAGCCCGGTTTTCTCCATGACCTTAACTTGGCACCAGTGGCAGAGAGGAACCATGTAGAAAATCAGTGGCCATTGCAGAAGTGTGTGTTATGAAACACTAACAGGCCAGCTGTTAGTATTTGAATGTATCTTCAATACTGTCAGTCCGCATCAGTGACAGGACAAACGTGTGTTCTCACAGTGTCAGCCACTCAAAGACGCGTGTAGCTTTCCTCTTCCTCCAGTGCACTGGTAGATGAAGGGCCTCTCTGTGAGGACAGTCGTGCACCCGGCCACTGCTCTCTCACCACACTAGCTAACTGACTTCCTTTTCCTTGTCCAAGTTATTCAGTCACAGTGAAGTACAATAGCACTCATCTCAATGTTTAATGTGCTGAAAAGAATGTCTGAGATGTTGTAGCATTTCCTTTCCTATCCTCATATGTGTCCTTTGCCATTGAGCAGAAAAGCAGGGCCACCACTGATAGCAAATAATTCCAGGTATGAAGTTCTGCTGGACTAGTGTCCCTCACACATGTCCACACTGCTGTCGTGAGACTGGACCTGCTTGTTGCTTGGGAAGTGCTGTGGGAAGCATAGAGACATCGGGGTAAAAGGGTAAAGAGAGTAAACCAAGGGGGAAATTGCCAGGAGTGAATGCTTTGGGGATGCACTGAATTCTGGAGCGTGGCGACTTGAGGTTGCAAGTTAAGAGGAGCACCTGGGACATCAGACTTGGAGTTATCCTGTCATTTATTGGCACATACTTCTGTGTGAGGCACTGTGCTGTGCTCCGAGTATAAGTGTCAGCTGCCTTCGCTGATCCCTGGGAAGGCAAAGTTATATCCTCTCTTCCTGCCACTATCCCCTGTGGCCAAGAGGAGCACGCCTGCCTCACAGGGTTACTGTGGAGACAGAAGGACAAGTCACACGGAACGATGTCAGCATGGTGTCCAGCACAGTGCAGAACAGCAGCTGTTCCAGGACTCAGGTGGTTGAAGTGGCATAGGAGAAGATCTCCAAGGTCGAGGAGGGTTGGGATAGTTGAAAACATGAAGAGTGGGTGGAGTAAAAGGGGAGAGATTGTAGGCACCAGGAATTCTTTTCTAGAAGTTTAGGTACATTCAACAGGGCATGTGCTAACAAATTAGTCAAAGAGTGGAGGCTGATAAAAGATAAGAAATTCCATGGACCTGAAATAGACTATTTGGGAGAGAATTCTCTTCAGTGCCTATTTCTCCCAAAAGTGTTCCGTCAAAGCTTAGCGAATGTATGGTCAGCACACAAATTATAGTGTAATTTGTGAGGAGGACCCTCAGGCTGGAGCTTCCCACATGTGACATCAGGACCCTCTCAGGAGCATTCAAGCCTTTCCTAAGCCCTGCCCCACCCTGCAGAGGAGACTTTTAGGAGCAGATCTGGGGCTCCTGAGAGCTGGCTCTCAATCACGTGATTCTGAGGCCCAGAAGGGAGGCACATCCGAGGGTCACTGTTGCTGGGGAGGGGCTGCAGCTGTGGCTCAGTGGAAAGCACTTGCTTAGCTGTGCAAGGCCCTGAGCTTAATGCCTGGTACCAAGGGGAAAATATTGTTAGTGAAGAACGAGGTGGTGATAAAACACAGAAAATGGGACACAAACATTTTTTTGTTGGGAATCTGAAGAAGTTAGACACCTATGGAATAGTAGAAATGGGCTGATGGTTATCATAACTCCAAGGCTCATAAAACCCCAGGATTTTAATGGCTTGGACCCCTCACTACAAATTCTAATTTTGGGGGACACAGAACAGAGTCGGTCAGAGACAACAAGAATTTAAAATGTGCTGTCAAATTCAGAAATAGAGACTTAACTCTACACAGTTCAGCCCTAGTGGGTTATGTCTCTAGTGGGTTTATTGATATACAAAGAGTAGGGATTGGGGCTAAGTATTTGAAGTAAAAATCTGCAGCCTAAACTTCATTAACCCTAAGTTCATCATCCTGACAGGAAACTTTGTATTAGTCGGCACTGTGAATAAGCATTATGCTAAACTGGATGTCTTGTTCCATTAAAGCGGGACTGAGGAAGTCAGTAAAACCATGGCTGAGAGCTACTGTTTTCTTTCACACTGTGACGATTCTCATGCTCAACCAACACTGCTGCCCTTAAAATATTTAATACTGAGATGGCAACATTTTCTTTCACAAGATTTTCATAATCACTTGCCAGTAGCGTGAGATGCTGCAGGTGGCCTTCTGAGGGGTGTAAAGGTGTGGAGACCAACGCAGGGTCTGGCAGCGGCTCCTCCTCACAGTGCAGATGCCTCCCTCTCAACCGGATGCCTGCAGGAAACCTTGCTCATCCAAGCTTAACTTCTCCCCGCCCCGTGTCTGACTTGTGACGCAGCGCTTGTTTTGTATTTATTTTCCCTCGTGTGGCTAAAGGGCCTGCACAGACAGAATTCAGAGGCGGCTGTCACACAGGCACATTCCCTTCCTCAAGCACGTGCTCACATTTTTGTTCATTCTTAAGGTCCCCACTAACATCGTTAAGGAAGTTGCTCATCACAAGCCCCCTCCCAGGATGCATGCTGCTCAGCTCCTGAGTAGCAAAGCAGGAGTAATACTGACCTGACTGACCGAGAGCCCCACAGTCTCTACCATCACCCTCAGTCAGTTTTCCTTTTTAGAGCAACCATTTCAGCTTTCAGGGCCTCTTGTTCTCATGCCCGATTGTTCTTATGTGTAGAGCACAATGAATTACAACAGAAACTGGAAAAGAAAGAGAGAGAATGTGATGCCAAGACCCAAGAGAAGGAAGAAATGATGCAGACCTTAAATAAAATGAAAGAGAAACTTGAGAAGGAGACGACTGAACACAAGCAGGCCAAGCAGCAGGTGGCAGACCTCACGGCCCGGCTGCACGAGCTCAGCAGGGTGAGTGGGCTGGGCACCGGGCCTCCCTGGGCCACGTCCGTGCTCGTCCCAGGGTCCGTGCTCGCCCCAGGGTCCGCCCCTTCTGACGGCGAGCAGCAGTCCCAAGTGCCGCACGGTTGCTTGCTGCAGTTAGAAGACTTGCTCCCTGTGCCACTGGGCGAATCAGGCAGCGCGGTGGTCTGGGGTGTCAGTCTTGGCTCCAGGCCTGTACTAAGAGCACAGGGAATTGCTTTAGCGTCTTAACTGGTTTCATGAAACCAAGTGGTATGATGGTGCAAGAAGTGAGAGCTGTGAGTGCTGTGGAGGCAGACACTGGTGTCACATAGAAAGGACCAGCTCTGCCAAACCCGTGGAGGCCCTGAAAATACCATCTGACTTGGTGGTCCTTTAGACCCCATTTCTGAGAAGCGTGGGTTTCCCTGTAATGTACACTCAACTTCATCCAGTGAATTCTCTTCTTGCACTGGTCTCTCTTTTCCTATTTTTGTCTTTTCAGAGGACTGTCTGTGCTTCAGTCCCGGGAGGACCATCACCTGGAGCCCCGGGAGGACCCTTTCCTTCCTCCATGCCAAGTTCCCTTCTTCCCCCACCGCCTCCGAGTCTGCCAGGTGGAGCCCCCCCTCCTCCACCGCCACCCCTCCCTCCTGGAGGCCCTCCCCCTCCCCCAGGACCTCCTCCCTTAGGAGGGATTATGCCACCTCCTGGAGCTCCAGTGGGGCCAGTCCTTAAGAAGAAAAACATTCCTCAGCCCACAAATGCCCTCAAGTCCTTCAACTGGTCCAAGCTGCCTGAGGTAAGGCCTTCGTTGGAGTTTTCCCTTAGAAGGGTAGCATGTGCAACTCCATCTCCTCCCTGAAAGGGAGATAGATAACTCTGACCACTAAAAAATTTGCTTTCTAGCCTGGGGACTGAGGGTTCTTACTAGCTCAGATACTTAAGTGCTAAAGCTTTGAAATATAGCCATGTCGTTTGAAACCAACTCTCCTTAAACACGTTGCAGGATGAGTTAAACATGGAACATGAACAATTTAGGATGGTAGCACTTTTTAGAAAATAACCATATGTGTGCTTTTTTATATATAACTAAAAACCACAGAACTTATTAACTTGATGTTTCTAGAACAAACTGGACAGAACAGTGTGGACTGACATTGATGATACCAAAGTCTTCAAAGTTCTAGATCTCGAAGACCTGGAAAGAACTTTCTCTGCCTATCAAAGACAGCAGGTAATAGAATGTGCTTTCCGGATACCAGAGTTGTTAAACAGTTACATCCTCACACACAGGCCCTGGCCATCTGCTGTGACCACACTGCCACCAGCATCTGGGTCTCTTGCCGTTTGGTCTGTGCTGGTGTGTGTGCAAGTGACTGTGTGGAATGTGTGAGCAGCTGAAGGTATAGTGCCCAAGCCTTTGGCTTCTGTTGTAAACGTTTCTGGATATTATCACTGTGCTTAATCACTGGATCACTAGGAAAAAATACTAACAGGGGAGTTGCTTAGCTTATAGTGTCACCTCAAGATGTTTGTTTCTAGAGCCATTTTGCTCTGATGTTTACAAAAAACCACACCTGTCACCAGAAGCAGAATGCTTTTTGAAATAGATAGAATCTTTCGAAGTCTGGGGCTTGGAGATGACTGGAGTGTGGCAGCTACCTGGGCCCTACAGAGAGGCTTGAGACTCGGCATTGATGCTGCAGCGGCTGCGCAGGTGTGCAGATGGTGGTGCTACTCATAGGAGCAGGAAAGCAAGCAGAGCTTTGGTTAGGGGAGCAGGAATCTGTGCCTCGGTCCTTGCTAGCTACCTGTGTTGAGAAAGCCAAGCAGGTGGCATCCTCACAAGCCCTTGTCACAATCTTGTGGTCTCTCACTCTTCCAGGGCCTCTTAGCAGAGCTCTTAGAGTAGCTCAAAAGAGGCCATGCAAAGTGACCAGATACAGAGAACCCCAGAACAAGGGAACTACAGCCTTGGGAAATGGAAAGCCAGACTAGGAACAGGAGACTCAAGGAGCAGTGACAAAGAAAGCATCCTTTGTCTCACTCGTGGTGTCTTTCCTTGAGTTGCACCAGAGGCTCTTCACCACATCCAGGCTGCGGCCCCCTCCGGCAAACACCACCCTTCCCAGTCAGTGCGCTCACCTCACCGTGGTTCCCAAGAAGAATGGCTGAGAAAAAAAAAATGCCAGGCACTGAAAAGGAAGGTGGGCTGGGGCTGGAAGAGAAAAACAAAGGGAATTTGTTTAAAACATTCGAGATGACCTTTGCTGCATCTGCAGTAGGTTGGGAGGGCAGTAGTTGGCCAGAATATTCTACCCTAAGAGAAGCTAAGCCTCTCCCCAGTGCCTTTTGTGCTGGTTTAATAATGTATGAAAATAACGGTAAATGCCTGCCATGGGAACGGGAAGCCCAAAGTAGGAGCCCACAGCAGGGCCGCTCCTTAAGTAAGGTGGCAGCCTGTGCAGGGTTATGCACACCAAATAAAAGACCAGGAGAAAAAAAAAACGGGATCCCTGATCTTACAAGGGACAAACAAAGCACGCGTGTAAAGATCCCACCTGCATGTGCTCTGGCCAGACTCATTCCTGATTGAATGCACACGTCTGTCTGTCTCCCTGCACCCACCCCAGGAGGTGTCCCTGGCCCTCAGCATGAACTCAGGACATTTTAGCAAATTTCCTAGGAATTCAGATGATCTTCTGACCTGGTCATGTGTCCCATTGCTTTCCCACTCCAGTTTCAGTTGCTGACCCTGATCCATACTGGGTATCTTAGATGAAGACTTGGGCATTTAGAGAAGTCCATCAAAGTAAGGGAGAGCAGCCGTTATTCCAAATGGGTTATTATTCAAGTCTGAACCTGTGGGTTGTGTTAGTTTTGAAGGCAGGTGATTGAAAGACCAAAGCTTACAGGACTCACAACTAACTGGCTTTCAGCTGAAGGTCAGAAGGTCAAATCTGTGGACAGTTCTCAGGAGCTGCTGGAGATGAGATTGCAGAGATCCCAGTAGTAGGGTGACAGTCTCCTAGCAAACAACACTAAGTCATTAGCAGCCATTACCGTCAGCTTAGACCAGAAGTTCAGTTGTGCCTAACACGTAGGTAGTAGTCTGCTACGTAGAATGAGTTGTGACCAGGTTTTCAGCAGCACTTCCTGAAGAAAACTTTCGGCCCACCTGCTCAGCATAATTCAAGTATGTTTCGGCTTTTAATATAAGCCTTGGAGATGAGAAATTTTTCTCATAAATATATGTATTTCTCTCATAAATATATTTTCCAAATGAGGGCAATTTGAACCATTTTATTGAATTTGCTAAATGTTGAAAAGCAGAAAATCAAAAGATGCAGATGCTAAATGGAATCCATAGGGCAGAGTAAATCAGATGGTGCCTGTCACTGAACGTCCCCTCATCTCATGTTGGCAATAGCAAAGACTACGCATTTTCCCCTCAGTCTTAGCAATGCGTTATGTAATCATCACCCACTTACCTGCTCTCTTTTCTATTCCCAAATGAATGCTGAGAACCTATTTTTTCCACAGTGTCTCCTTTCTCATCCCTCCAGAGTGATGAAACCCTGGTCAAACTCTCTGGACTTCATCCAGTTGTTTAGCTAAATACATTTTTCAGAGGCAAAAGAATGTATGGAATACCATTACGTGTGCATCTGCAGTAGAAACACGACACAAGTGTTTTTGAGAAATCACAATATCAGGGCCGCGGATTTAGCTCAGCAGCATACGTGCCTGGCTGGCAAGTGTGAGGTCAAGAGTTCGATCCCTGGTACCAAAAATAAAAGGAAAAAGAAAGGAAAGAAAAGAAATCACAATATCAGACTAGTATCATTTAAATGAAGAATGACTGTGAATGTATATATAACATGCATGTGACTATAAACACGAATATACCTACATAAATAGACATATTTATGTGTACATTTGCATACCTGTTATATATTTGAAAAATATTAAAATTAGATATTTATATTATTTGCTTTGTCTATAAAGTACATCAAAGGATTCAAATACGCTAATCTGTGACACAGGCCCACCATGTAATTTATACTATAAAAACAAAGATGAAAAATGTGTAAATGATCGTAATACGAACTACAAGATGATGCTCAGTATTAAGTATTTATTGTATTTTTGGTGCTGAGTATAATATACACAGTTCCTAGTCTTATCAAACTTAGTATTCAGTTCTCAAGAACTCTTTTGCTTTTTTGTTAACACTTACTCCAACTCTGAGAGGGGAATTTTATTCCTGTATTACAGATAATAAAAATATGACTTAGTGTGAATTCAGTCTCCCAACAGGTGATACATTCAGGACTA
>PVJX010020994.1:0-32557 GCA_004027295.1 Dolichotis patagonum
GTGAAATATTTCAGAAGAGAGTGGTATGTGAACTTTCTGTTACTATAACAAACCACTGCATCAACTTTCAAAGAGAACAATTTTATTTTCCCTCACAGTTTAGGGAACTCCAGTTAATGATTGGCCCATTTGCCTCTTCTTTGATGGTATTTGTAGACATAATACACTCTAATGTGTTGGCACACAACCATTCATCTCATGGTCGGGTTGTGGAAGAGGAAGGGGGAGAGGTCCACCCACTCCATGCGAGGCCACACAGCGACCTGAAGACCTGCCACTGGGCCTGTCTCTTAATATTCTGTCATTTCCCCTAGGAACAGCATGCAGATGAAATCTTTAACATACGTGTTCTCGGGCCGGGGATTTAGCTCAGTGGCTTAAGCGCCTGCGTGGCAAGCGTGAGGTCATGAGTTCAATCCCTGGTACCAAAAAAAAAAAAAAAAAATACGTGTTCTCGGGAGCATTAATACAAACCATAGCAGAGCGCAGAAGTAAAGATATACTAACTGCCCAAGGTTGGAAGACCATATATTAAACAGCAGGAAAGAGCAATAACACATAAAAAGGGCTTGAGATTTTTTCCTCAGGTGAAGCTGTGACCTGTGTGTATCGAAGTAGGTGAACCTGATAAATATTAAAACCATCTTAATAGGTCCAGTTCAACAGGTGAAAGCTGGCTTCTTCCCCGCCTCTGGATTAGACACCCGTATGTATAAATAAATACATAATATTATTTATGTACTCTGTCAGGTCCCCTTTCCGACTGCTACAATCAGACTTACATAGATCGCTTTTACATTCTATTTTCTTTATTTTAGTTTAAAGCATTTCATCCAGTGTTGTTTTCATGAGCGGTTCTTCCGCTATAGTGTCCCTACTCAGGTTGTTGTGCTTCATGAAGAAAAATATTTAAAATGGTTTTAAATCAGGTGAGGTGGCACATGCCTGTAATTCCAGTACCTGGAAAGCTGAGGCAGGAGGGTCACCATGAGCTTGAGGCCAGCCTGGGATACGTAGATCAGCTTGAACTACATAGTGAGACCCTGTCTCAAAAAAAAAATTTTTTTTAAACTAGGCAAAATCTTAAGAATGGTAATTATTTTGCATCTGGACAGATGCAGAAGGAAAATTAAATATTATTTTCTCAAAATAGAATTATGATATTTGCACATTTCAAGAATGTTGAAATGTTAAAAAAAAATGTTGAAATGTTTACCTCTTATGACTAACTCAGAATAAAGTGTTAAGCAACCCCATTTACACCTGGAAATTTTCTTGAGTTTCTTCACTTTCAAAAGCAAGCTGTCCCTATTTACTTATCTTCCACTTTCTCTCACACTTCAGTTCCATTTTGCTGTGGCTTTTAACACTTAGTTCCTGATTCTTACACAACCTTCTCTGTGAGAAGGAAAAGGTAGACATATTAATTGAAAACAATAGAATCACACTGCAATTCCTAAATGGAAAAGTATACCAAAGCAAAAAGCTCTCAGTGTTATGCGGATTTCGCTTTATGGAGATTTATGTAAAGTAGCTGAATACTTACTGTATCCATAACTACAAACCATGACACTCTTCATGTTCCCATTGCCTTTTGAACATTCTAGAAACATCATCATTATAATCCATCTACTCTATGAGAAAGAAGAGGGCAGTCAGAGACTAGACAAGCTTGACTCTGTGATTCTAAGTAATTTTTATTCTTATTTATTTACTTGCCGTTCATGATGATTTTAGAATACTTGCTGGTGCTGGTGTAAGCATGTCTACAGCTTCAGTGTTTCCCTCTCCATCTAGAAGGCTGTCTGCATTCTTGGTTCCAACTCTAAATTCTTGTACAAACTTTTTGTCAAATCTGAATCCAGTCTCCCCTGACAGTCAGAACATTGATGCCCTGAGGTTTGTTCTGTTTTGAGATATGATGAATAAGCTCATGAAATAATCTTAGAAAAGCTTGATAGGTATAACCAATGCTGTGTTGAAGTGATCTGTGAAGGTATCATTGCTTTATTTTATATCTGCAATGATGGTATGGGTAGTAGATTGAAAACTTTCTAGGAACCCACCCAAATATTTGACGTTCCGTCTCTTATTGTGTAGACCCTCAAATTCCTTGATTCTTTTTCACTGTTTTCTTTTTGTTCTTATGTCTGGCTTTCTGGAGGTGAAAGCTCTATCAAGACAAAGACATAGTTCTTCATCTCTGGACAATTATTTTTCCTTTTTGTGTGCAGCCTTTTGTACCTCTAACAAGAACTACTTCCCTCTGAATTTCAGCATAAAGCATGGGCCATTGACATCCTGAATCAGTCACAAGTAACCACATGAAAATAATTCAGTTATTGAAGTTACGGTTTCTTGGGTGTGTCCGGTGCTATGCAAATATCCTGGAACTTAAATTTCAGGTAGCTTTTCCTTTTTCGAAACACACACAATGTCAATTTGTACAGGGTGTCTCAGTAGTGGGTTTATACAACAGGACTTGCTCTGATATAAAAAGCAGATGACTGGCTTGCCGGTTAGGGTTAGGGTTAGGGTTAGGGTTAGGGTTAGGGTTAGGGTTAGGGTTAGGGTTAGGGTTAGGGTTAGGGCTTGCCAGCTGCATAAGTCCTCATAGGATAAGAGGCTGTAGAGAGTATGGAAGTTTCTTGTGCCTTTTTGGGTATTTTTGCCATTGCACATGCTGTGCAGTATGAACTGGAAAGTCTTTGTATCTAGGAAGACAAAATAATGTAAGATGAATCATGAAAAAATATTTTATTACTATTTGTCTTCTGAAAAATTTTAGACTTAACTACATATTGTAAGACTAACATATGAAGGCATCCTATATTCTAAACCTGAACTGTTGAAATGTTGATCATATAAACTTTATCATGGTTATCTCTGTCTCCATCTCTTTAATATTAGAATAGATAGATATTTCCATATGTAAATATAATTTATAGATGATATGAATATACTGATTAATATTATCTATGTTCTATTCAATTTTTGGAAGAGTAAATTTCAAATACAATTCTGACTTATACTTAAATATTTTAGGTGTTTTCTCCAACTAGGGCATTCATTCTCTTACATAAAAATAGAACGTTAGATTCCTGGAAGAACTGAAAACATCATACCACAGTGATATACGTGCACCCATGTTTATAGCAGCACAATTTGTAATAGCCAGATCTTGGAAACAACCTAAGTGCCCATCAACTGAGCGATGGATAAAAAAAAAAGTTGTGGCATTTTTATACAATGTATTTTTATACAGCTATAAAGAATGATCACATTGAAATATTTATAAATAAAGGGACACAACTTGAGACCATACTCATAAGTGAAATAAACCAAACTCACATGTGTAAATACCATATAGTCTCCCTAGTATGAGAGTTGGTAAGTGTATATAAGGTTGTATGGTAATCATGATTCCCCATTTCATTGGTTTGAAGCCTTTCAACATTTTCATTCATCAGTTGAAATGGTTTTATTCTGTTTTGTTTGACTTTATTATGTGTGATGGTATGAATAGCTGTTTTGAAGAAAACAAAACATTATGGTAGCCATTGCTGATTTAATATTGTCTTGCTTTGAAGTCCTACCATGCTTCTATTCTTCTATTACCATCGGTTCTATCATGTTGTGTATTATTGAGATTTTAATATATGTGATACTATAAATTTTTTATTGAAAATGAGATATTATAGTAGCTATTGATCATTCTCTGTTATTCAGTTCAGAATGCCCTGTAATTCTTTCATTCTTTTGAATGGTTTTATACTATTTTATTATGTTTGATATTATTGTGTTTGAAACGATGCTTAACTATAGCAGAAAAGATATTTTGATAGCTACTGTTAAAGTCTGGTTGTCTTATTGTAAAGTGTTGTTTTGCTTATGTTGTTCTATCCTGATCTGCTTCATTCTGCCCTCTTCTGTTTTATTCCCTTTAAAAGAAAAAAAAGAAAAAAAAAACGAAAACCCAGAAGTTAATGATCTTTGACAGAAGACCCTTATCTAGTTTCCAGACTTCATTTGGATTATATGAAGTGACTCATGATTGCATGTTATAAATAAAAAGCATTACTAATAGTGGATTATTTTCAGTTGTCACATGTCTTACACATTTCTTAATCCAGATTGTTCTTCAGTCTGTCTTTGACTGTCTTGACATTGATAATTTTTAAAAATAGAGATCATTTTTATTTTTTTAAAAAACATTTCCTACAGATATTTATTTTTGTGATATTTCCTTGCTATTGTATTTTGAATCTGATTTAGGAATGAAGAGGAATGTTCTCATGGAATCCCACACACAAGACTTTGAAGTTAATGAACAGTGGTTGATATTGAAGGTTTCTTCATCTTGATTTAATTCCTGTGTCTTTCTTTGCAGATAAATTATTTGCAAGAAGACCTTATAGGATAAATCAAAAATCTTTTTATTCCTAAAATTTTAATACTTAGTTTTAATTTTAATACTGTTTGTTTTTTATCTACTTCATCTGATAAATATTTATGAGACACATTGAAAATTATGAGCTTAATTACCTATGTAAAGTATAGGATGCAGTTATATAATGGAAGGGTTAAATGTTGTTCTTTAGAACTAAATTTTTCCCAAAAGTGACAGGGCTTTGGGAAGGTGACTGGATCAGGGATTATTATATTTATCAGTGGATTAATCTATTGATGAGTTTCTAGATGAATGTTGTAGTAGGGTATGGGTGCTGGACAAGGGCTTTGCACCACTGGGGTGTCCCTTTGGAGGTGTATCACTCTCCCTGGATCTTCCCCTCTGCTGTCTCCCTGGATGTCATGATTTGAGCAGTCTTCTCTACTATGCCTTTTTCCCATGATATTTCTCTCTTGGAGATAATTGTCCATGACCCGACCCCTCTGGAACCGTGAGCCAAACTAAACCTCTGTTCAAGTTGGAGGTGTCAGGTATTTGTCCCAATGATGGGACAGTGAGTAAAATAGATATATTTCAAAAATGCTTCACTTCTTGTCTTCCTCTCTTTTAATGGCCAGACTAAATTCCTCTTTTTTAATGGCCAGATCTGTTGGAATACAGGTGGCAATGTCCTCTAATTTTTCAGATAAGTTTTCTTTCTTTTGAATGCTACTCTGACTCATGGAAATGAGTATGCACAACATTTCTTTCACCCATTCATTCCTTCCTTCATTCTATTCTATAAAGTGTCATTACTTCACAGTGTTTGCCAAGTGGGACACAGGAATTCATAGCTCTGATGTAGCCTCTAGTAAACGGTAAGTCATGAAAATGCACAAATCTTTCACATTTCTACTACTAAGCAGTTTTCTCTTTTCCAGAACATACACAACCTTTTTTGTCTTTCATGTATATCCGTTTTCTAAATTTGTGGTACTTACACATACATAAAATTTGCCATAATAACCATTTTTAAGTGCACTGTTCCGTGGTTCTAAATACATTGATAGTGTTGTGGAACTATTTTATATATCTCTATAATTCTTACCATGTTATAAAATTAAAGATCTAGACCACTAAACAATAACATCCCATTTCTCCTCCAGCCAATCTATGGTAATCATCATGCTGTTTTCTGTTTATAAATTTGAAGTTTTCAGGTGTCTTATAATTTTTGTATTTTTAAAGAAGGTTTATTTCACTAAGTGTACTGGCCTAAAATTATAATCACACTGTAGCATGTGTCACAATGTCCTTCCTAACTTTTAAGATTGAATAATATTCCTATTATATTTTTTATAATATTCATTTACTTAGGTCACCCTTATGTAAATAGCTACTAAAAACTATGCTGTTGGAAATATGGATATATAAAAAACCTTCTGATCGCTGCTTTGAATTTTTTGAATATATGCCCAGTAGTGAAATTTCTGAATCATGTGATAATTTGGGTTTTTAATTTTTGAAGAAATTTAAAATTATTTTTTTACCATTTTACATATGCAACGGCAATGCACAAGGATTATATTTTTCTCATATTCTCAGAAATGTTATTTTCTGCCTTTTTGACAGTAGCCATCCTCATGGATATGAGATTTTATCCCATTTATCATTTATCATTAGTGATAATTGTCTGAATTAATCATCATTCTGACAGTTACCAAAACAGATTTTTAACTCTGTCATTCTTCATTTTTTAGATTATAGAAATAGCTATAAGGTATTTTATATCTTCATTTAATAGCATGCCAAATGTGTTAACATTTGTAGTGAATTCTAGGGATAGATAAGTAAAATATTGGCATGCTTTTTTGAGATTAGTTAAATAATACCTATTTGAATTACAATAAATGCATACAATAGTGGTACCTCACTTCACGGTCTTGATTCTTTCCACACTTCTGAGTTGCAAGGGAAACTAATCATGTTCAGTGGTCAGGTTCAATGTTGACTTTATGGGGACATTTGCTTTGGTTCTCATTTAGTTCAGTCTGCAGCTAGAATCATGGTGAGAAGTGATTGTGAAGTGAGGTACCACTGATGTCCTCTGGCTTGAGAGTTCAGCTTACAAAATTTAACCAGAAGCACTCAAGATAATAGTAGAAAGTTGTCAACACAGTATTGCTAATAATGAAAATATAAGAAATAAAATTAGCTTAATGTTTGCCTTCATTAGGTGATTCAATCTGTTGATTCATCTATTGTATAACTGCCTTATAGTTAATATATGACAAAACATTCTATAGTTATGAGAATGAGTTATACTTTATAAAAGACAAAAATATTAAAGGATACACTGTTGTCTTATACTGCAACACGTATATGCATGCATTTACTATGTGTGTCCATTTTTATTCAAAGGTTTTTATAAGACTATTAAAAATTCAGAAAATCAGATATGTGGTCCATATAGGAAAAGACTTTTATTTATTTATCACAAGATTTTTGTTATAATTTTTGACATGTGATTGCATAAATATTATTGTTGTAAAAATAAATGAACATCAAAAATAAATCTGCTGCACTGTGTGCTAAGTAGTATTCTTGAAAAATATTATGACATTATATTTAAATCTTCTAGAAAAAGTATAGCAATCTGAGGAAATAACCATATAAATTAGATTGATTTAGTCACTTACATATGTGCATTCATATGTATATCACAAAACCTGACAATAATCTTTATGAATATATATATATATATATATATATATATATATACATCTTGAAAGATTACCAAATGAAATCCAGCATGTTGTCAATTATAGTCATAAAGGAATGCAGTTTCTTTCAAAAAATATCAAATTTATTAATGTGACCAAGAATATCATACCATTAAAGAATAAAACTCATGATCCGGTTCAGTCTTTATCCACATGAATCCGGATTGTAGTTGAAGACAGCACTGCTGTGTTCCGCAGAATCCCCTGCACACTCCAAGTTTGTGCTAGCGGCTGTCTCCAATGGAGCAAGTGAAAACAGCGTGTCCAGCTCCTGCCTATGAGAACTGCAACTACCTCTGGTTGACTCAGTCTAAATGGAGGCTGAAGTTCTTTTACAGTATCAAAGACTCATTTCTTTTCATTCATTTTAAACTACTAATATACCAGTTGTAGTTAAGTTTGTTCATCACAAAACATCAACAAATACCATTCTTAAAAACAGAATGGTGAAATCCACTGCCATAAAGTCAGAAACAAGAAAAAGAGCCAAATTTCAATCCTATTTGCACCATGGTTGCATGATCTTGTCCATGCCATGTTGTTTCTCATGGGGGAATGAGAAACAACTGAATGAATAAATAACAACAGATAAAACACACAAACATCAACAGCAATTCCATGTGGGCAAAAAGGTATGTGATCTAAGGCAAGGTATCCAGTACAATGTTAATTTTCTAGACATCGACAGTAAATTAACTAGAGGACAAAAGAAGATTACTGGGAGTTCAACCAGATTGGAATATATCGTGAGTTCAAGACTAACCTGAATTACACAGTGAGACTCTGGAAAAAAAAAACAGTAAATAAATATTAATCAATCAATCAATCAGTCAATGAGAAAAAGAAAGTAGTCATATGAATAGCTAAGGAAATAATAATTCTTAAAAACTTTAAAGTAAATATTTGGTGGGTATGACAGTATACATCTATAACTCCAGCACTTGGGAGGCTGAGGCAGGAGGATCACTGTGAGTTTGTGGCCAGGCTGGGCCATCATGAGTCCAGGCCAATTTGAAGTACATAGCAAGACCCTGTCGAAAGAAAAAGAAAGAAAGAAAGAAAGAAAGAAAAGGAAAGAAAGAAAGAAAGAAGAAAGAAAGAAAAAGAAAAAAAGAAAGAAGAGAGAAAGAAACAAAGAAAGAAAAGAAAAAGAAGGAAAGAAAGAAAAAGAAAGAAAGAAGAAAAAGAAAAAGAAAAAAGAAAGAAGAGAGAAAGAAAGAAAGAAAGAAAGAGAAAGAAGGAAAGAAAGAAAGAAAGAAGAAAGAAAGAAAGAAAAAGAAAAAGAAAAAAGAAAGAAGAAAGAAAGAAAGAAAGAAAGAAAGAAAGAAAGAAAGAAAGAAAACATCAAACTTTACTCATGGAATTAAATAAAAAGAAATTAATTGAATACTACATAATCTTAGATTATTTCCCTAATTATTGAACAATTTTAAACAAAACTACCCTGGATAAGAATAATCCCAGCACTCAGGAGGCTGAGGTAGGAGTATCATTTTGTTTGAGGGCAGCCTGGGTACATGGTGGCTTCAAGGCAACCTGAACAACATAGTAAGATCCTGACTCAAAAAAAAAAAAAAAAAAACCAAACAAACAAACAACCCCTCAGTATGTGGTAAAAATTACATTTCATATCAACAATGATAGAATATTTCAGGTCAAGTGCATGGAATTTATATGTTTACATTTTGAAAAATATGCCTTAAATTTATCAGAAATTTCAAACTTTGAAAAGTAGACAAAACAATTTTAGGAAAAGAAAACACAATATTTGTGCTGAAACATGCCACTAGATGCTGTAGAAAAGTGTACCAACTGTAGCGGTATGCAATTAATAAAGAAGAAAAGAAAACTTATATATTAAAAAGATATAATTAGAAGAGACATTTAAGATATGAATAAAATGTCATGACAGATTACTAGCAAAGTAGGTGTTGTTCTAAAATAGATATAGGTCAATATGTTGACAGGAACAAAAGGAATTATCTTTTAATTTTAACAAACAATAATTGCAGATGTAATATTTACTTATAATTATTAAACAGCAATGGAGTTCAAACACTCAAGTTTACATACATCAAAATATTTATAATATTACACATTTTCTTTTAGGACTGACCATAAATCAGAAGGAAAAAGGAAAAGGCTAATAAATATAGCTACTTATAAATATATTTTCTTTACAGTAACTATAGACAACAAATTGAAGGACAAAATGAACTGACAAAAATAATAGATAATTGATATGTATGCAACATCAAAAGATTAGTATATGTAATTTTAGAGCATGTTTAAACAATCAATAAATATATAAAATAACAGTTATTAAAATGAGTAAAGTGTATCAATGAGCTAATTATAGAAGGTGAACATATTTTTAAAAGACATCTGAAAAGAAATTCATTTTAATGATTAAAAAACACAAGTAAATAAATATCAGAATGCCTCAATATGCCTATTGTAATGGACAAAAATACATGCTTAAAAACGTATTTTCAAGCACTTGGTGGTGGTGATGAAACTATTGACAACAAACCTTTATATGCCACTTTTTATTCATTGGAGAGTTAAATTATTTACTTCCATTTATTTGTCCACAATGTCATCACTGCTAGATTATCTAAGGTACTACTGATAGTAATGTAGGTGTAAATATAAAAATGAAAACATTTCTATAGGACCTGTGAGAGCACAGGTGACGTCTCCCTCCATCCCAAGGACCCTGGCAAGCCTACCAGTGAAACCGCTTGTATCAGGAGGACCCAGGAAGTCCTGTGAGATCTCCAGTGACACAGTATGCCTCGGTGGGGGCACAATCATGGACAGATGGGTCTGGTGGCCTGGAACACACTGAAGTAGCAGTAACAATATGAGCCAAGGGTTAGTTCACATCAGTACTCCTACACTAGTCAGCTGGAAAGAATCAGGATTTATCAATGGGCACTGAAGGGAATACAGGGGATTGACCCTTCCCCAACACTGTGGGACTTCACAAATGAGTGAATGCCAGCCACACAGGAGGACCCTGACTAAGATACACAAGGCAAACAGGTGAGAGTAGCAAGACTGAAAAGACTGGCATATGAACCAAGAGGTGAAAATGGTAAGACATACAAGCAAAATGCAATTTCAGACCCCCAGCTCTTCTAGGAAAAGTACAGAAGACATCAACATGGAATAAATTGGAAGACATGTACCTGAAAATTCTGAAAGACTGAAAATGAAGTAAAGAAACTCATGAATGAATCTATAGAAGAAATCGGATCAGAAATAATCTCTCAAGTAAAAATAAAAATGACTACTTTAATGAAGGAATTGCTCAGCACAGCTAGAGATGACAGATTTAAAACATGCAGGATCATAGGAAAATGACGGAAACCTTGAGTGAACAATATAGGAAAGAAACAGGTTGAGACAGATTCAAAGTGATATCCAGGAAAGTAAAAATTCCATTGAAAGCTGGCAAAAACACTTGAACAAAAGCTTCAAACCTTGAAGACAGAATCATGGCTAGTGACCTTGAATGGAAAGATCTCTTAAGATATAACAAGGGGCCATGAAATAACAATTTAACAGCTCTAAGATAATACAAAGAAAAACAATATAAAATAGATAGCTGTCCATGAAAAAAAGCACAATAACATTTAATAACTATTTGTTTCAGTAATAGAAAATTTCTCAACCATGGAAATAGAACCTGATATACAGATAAGAAGGGTATATAAAAATCCAAACAGCAATAACCAAAATAAATCTACACACAGAGATGTAATAATTAATAACCAAGAAATTCAGCACTAAAATAGAATATTAAAAGCTGTTAGTGAAAAGAAACAGATCACTTACAAAAAAAAAGCCCATTAGAATCATGGCCAACTTCTGAACACAAACCCTCAAGTCAAGATGTTAGAGTGAAGTATTTTAATTCCTAAAGAAAATAACTTCCAATCCAAATTGATGTACCCTTGCAAAACTATCTTTAAGAATTAATGGACAAATAAGATACTTCCATAGCAAAGAACAACTGAAGAAATTCATGACCACAAAATCAATCCTATGAAGAGTACTGAAAGATACTCTACAAAGAGATAAAAAATGACCACAATTCCAAGGAAAACAACAGAGATAAACTTCTAGATAAGGCAAACAAACCAAGGGGAAAAACAGGGAGTCAACAACAGGAAAATGAAATGATATAGATAAACCAACACATATCAGTTATAACTGTCAAGGTAAATGACCTCAATTCTTCAGTCAAAAGAAACGCACTGGCAGAAGAGATCAAGAAACAAGATTCAACAGTCTACTGTGTATACAAGAAACACATTTGACTCCAAAAGAAACTCATAGACTGAAAGTCAAAGTATGGAAAACAATACTTGATGCAACAGGACCCCAGAAAAAAACAGGGGTAGCTATTCTATTTGCAGAAAATGTGAACTTCAAACCAAAATTGACCAAAACAGATAAAGAAGGTCACTACACACATTTTAGGGAAAAAAATTCAAGAGAAATAGATAACAAACACAACTATGTATCAAATATGGGGGCACCCAACTATACAAGAGAAATATTAATGAGCATGAAAAATAAAATAGAGAATAACACAATTGCAATGGGGACATTAATACCACATTGTCATAAAGAGGTAGAGAACTAGACCAAAAAAAATCAGCAATGAAATAACCAAACAGTATCAAACATGTGAACAGATGGACTTATTAGGTGTTTACTGAGAGTTTTGCCAAAGAACTTCAGAATGCACAGTATTCTTAGCAGTACATCGGATGTTCTCAAAAGTAGACCATATAGTAGCCATAGAACACGCTTAAGTAAATGCAAAGGAATGAAAATTATCCCATGCATGTTATCTAACTATAGTGCAATGAAATTGGAAGTTAATGACAAAAAGAACCCCCAACACTCCATAAGCACATGAAAATTAAATAATACTCTTCTGAATGACTAATGGGTCACAGGTGACATTAAAGAAGAAATTCAAAAATATCTACAATAAAAAATACAAATACAAATTACTGGAGCCTGCGGGACGCAATGAAATCACTCCTAAGAGGGAAATTTATAGCAGTGAATTCTCACATCAGGAAAACAGAATGAGTATGAATAAACAAACTATTGCTGTACCTCCGGCTTCTAGAAAAAGAACAGCAAGTGAAGCAAAAAGCTCATAGAAGATAGGAAATTACAAAAATCGGAGCAGAAATTAACACAACTGAGACTAAGGAAACAATGCACAGAATTAAAGTCTTGAACAGTTGGTTCTCTGAAATAAGAAACGAAACTGATAAAACCCTAGCCAATGTAACCAAGAAAAGGAAAGAAAATGCTCAAATTCATGCAATGAGGAATGAAAAGGGTGGGATTAGTACAGTTCCTATGGAAATTCAGAAGATCATCAATACCTACTTTGAAAATCTTTACTCACATAAAATAGAAAAAGCTGAAGAAATAGATATTACTAGAAACATGAATTACCAAATCTGAATCAAGAAGGTATAAAAATTTTTAAATAATTCAATATCAGATAATAAAATTGAAAATGTAGTTAAAAATTTCCCAGTAATGAAAAGTCCTATTCCCAATGCATTAATGACTGAATTCTACAAGAAGTTTACAAAAGACTTAATGTCAATACTCCTCAAGCTCTTTAATGAAATTGAAAGGAAAGAAATTCTTCAATCTCATTCCTGTAGGCAAGAATTACTCTGATAGCTAAACCAAAGACCCAATCAAAAAAGAAAATACAGGGTAATCTCCCTAATGTACATACATGCAAATCAAATGAAAATGTAAATCGTGAAAATCCTTAATTCAATACTAGCAATCAGAGTGAGGCAAATCATCAAGAAGAGTACACTCCTTGAGCAAATGGGATTCATCCCAGGAATGCACAGATGCTTCAACATGTACAAATCAATAATTGTACTACACCATCTCAACAAAGCCAAAGACAAAACTCATTTGGTCACCTCAATTGATGCAGGAAAAGCTTTTGATAAAGTCCAACACTAATTCATGATAAAAAACCCTTCAGAAAATTGGAATAGATGGTCCCTACCTGAATCTAATTAAAGTCATCTATGACAAACCAATAGGCAACATCATGGACAGGACGAAATGGACAGAAACCAGAAACTTTCAGTGTAAAATCCAGGACAACACAAGGATGTCTACTCAATGACTCCTACTCAGTATAGTTCTGGAAACATTAGCCAGAGCAATTAGACAACAGAGAGAAATAAAAATAATAAAGATAGGAAAGGAAGAAGTTAAATTACCATAATTTGAGGATGACATGATCCTCATCTACATAGATCCCATCTGTATGGGATCTATACAGAAGATCCAAAGAAGTCCACCAGAAAACTACTACAGTTAACTACCAAATTCATCAGTGTAGCTGAATACAAAGTTAGTACTCAAAAATCAATAGCACTCCTGTACACAAACAACAAACTCACTGAGAAATTAGTGTAACAAAAACCTTTTAAAATAGCATCCAAAAAATGAAAAACTTAGAAATGTCTAACAAAGGGTGTAAAACAATCTATATATTGACAATAACAGCACTCTGAAAAAGGAGATTGAAGAAGATATCAGAAAATGGAAGGATATTGCTTGTTCATGGGTAGGAAGAACTAACGTTGTGAAAATGGTCATACTCTCAAAACTGTTATATAGATTTAATGCAATCCTGATCACAATGCCACTAATATACATCACAGAACTAGAGAAAACGTTCCTAAACTTCACTTGGAAAAAGAAGGGACCTGTAATACCAAAGGCAATGCTGGACATCAAAGTCAAGACAGAGGCACCATGATCCCTAAGCTCAAATTGTACTCCAAAGCTACTGTGACAAAATCAACATTGTTCTGGCAAAAAAATAAAAGAGACCTAAGAATCAGTGGAACACATTAGAAGATGTGGACACAACTACAAACACTCTTAGTCACCTTATCCTTGACAAAAGGGCTAAATAAGTTCAATGGAAGAAAGACTCTATTAAATGGTGCTGGAAAAACTGACTTTCTGCATACTATAATCTAAAACTAGACACATGTCTGTCATCATCCATCAAACTAAAGTCAAAATGGATCAAAGATCTAAATATTAAAACAGAAACACTAAATCTACTAGAAGACAATGTAGGTAAAAAAATGTTAAAGATATAGGGTTAGGCAGAGAGTTCATGACAAAAACACAAACTGCACTGCAAGTATGTCACAGAATCAAGAATTGGAATCTCATTTTATTAAGATGCTCTTCAACATCAAAAGAAATCTTTGGAGCTGGGGACATGATTCACTTGTATAAGTACCTGCCTGATGAGTTCAATTTCTGGTCCCCTAAACCCAAAAAATCAGCAACATACTGAAAAGACTACCCACAGAAAGGGAAACAAATTTACACAACTGTGCCTTGTAAGATGGACTTCAGCGTAGAACGCATAAAGAATTGAAACAAATCAGGTCCCCCAAATTCAAAGAAACGATCCAAAACTGGGCACCTGAGATGAATACTCACTTCTCAGATGAAGAAATATAAATGGCAAATAAATATGTGGAAAAATATTCAACATAATTGTTCATTCAAAAAATGCAAATTAAAACAGCACTGGGATTTCATTTCACTTAAGAAAGGAGGGCTATCATCAGGAAATCAACCAATAACAAATGCTGGTGGAGCCGTGGGGAAAAAGAAACTCTTCTCCACTGTTGGTGGGAGTATAGAGTAGCACAGTCACTGTGGAGAGTCCTCAGTAAACTAGGGCTGGAGGTCCCTACTCGACCCAGCTATTTCTCTTCTGAATATTTTCCCAGAAGAATTGAAAAACTCATGCCACCATCCTATAAATACACCCATGTTTATAGTAGCACAATTTGTAATAGCTAAATCTTGGAAACAGCCCAAATGGTCATCAACTGAGCAATGGACCAAAAAAAATGGCATTTTTATACAACGGAGAGCTACTCAAATATAAAGAAGGATAAAAATCAAAGCTTCTGCAGCCTAATGGATGAAACTAGAGATCAGACTCATAAATGAAACTCACAAGTGTAAACATTATATTGTCTCACTTGGTATAAAAACTGAAAGAGTAAATAAGATCCAAAATGTACAATAACTTTTGTAAAAGTGACAGGTAAAGAAAGCTGCTCAAACATAAAGATCAACCAGGATGGGTGAAAGGAGAAAATGAAGGAAAAATGAAGGAAAAGTATATATATATATATATATATATATGAATATATGTATATATGATAATTATACTACTAATCTCTATTAGTTCATCAGAAAGAAAGGTTTTTTTTATCTTTTTGTCATGTCTATATCTTTTAAATGCAGCAACTACTTTGAGAATAACAATATGCAATATATTAACCATTGTTGATCTCCTGTTATTTTGCTTTGAAATTCTGTATCATTGTTTTTATTCTTTTTTCTTTTTAAAATTAAAAAATAGTTCCTACAACACTGTGCAAAAATTTATAACAAAAGCAATTGTGTGTTTGTTTTTCAATTTCTCTTTGTAGCAACACACAAGCTGTTCAATAAGTGTCCTACCAAAATGCTATACCATCATAAAAATGATTATTGTCTATCTTTATTTATATTATAAAATGTCCATGACATAGTGTTATAAGCAGAAACTCAGAAGGAATATTATTACACCTGATATATATATATATATATATATATATATATATATATATACACACACACTATATGTATGGAAAATTTTTGAAATCATTGCATCATTGCTTAGGATTTTGAAATTAAGGATTCTTATTCTTCTTACTTTTTAAAATAGTATTCTACATTTTAAGTCATTGAAATAGTAATGAAACACATTATTTTAATAATTATTAAGTAATAAACTATCATTAATTGTGATTATTTTTAAATGAAGAAAAATAATAATGCCTCTACAAATATATAATGCACTAATTTTTAATTTTTCACTTATATGAGTTACACTTTTGTTTTATGCTCAAGTTGACATGCCTAGAGGCAATTACCATTTTTCAATCAAAATGAATGTTTCAAATATTATGCTTTCTTTTCATTGTCTCCATTTGATAATTTTTGATATTTTTCTGTTCTCACAGTGCTTACTATTTTAGTTCCTGTCTTTTTATCTCTCTTCTTGTAAATCATTTTAAATTTTATTCTAAATGAGTTAGAACATTAGGACATAGATAAGTGCTGACTGGGAAATGATATGCACATTATATTATTCTGCATATATTGATTCATGATTGAGTTTCATCATATTTGTACTTTCCTCAAAACAAGGGCAATAAGGTCATTATTACCAAAAAACTAAGAGAGAAAAATTCATTGTTGACAACCAAGTTTACCCATTCATAACTAGTGCATAGTATCAGTGTGTCAGAAATAAAGTTCCCCAAAAGTGATACATGAGAAGAGCCAAAACTAAAGTATTGTATTTGTAATGCTGGAGTTTTAGAATGTATAAAAGTGGTAAGTTCTACTTCCAAGTATTCCTCTTAGCTTTTTCTAATAGTGCCTTCTGCCTTCATCATAATCAATCTGTATATTACATGATGTCTTACAAGGTTTAAAATGTTTACATTCGGGTCTTATTTTAATCCTTCATTTTTCTGGGACACAAGTAGAGTTATATCCCTTTTTTGTTGGAAGAAAACTTCTCCCCAGTCAGGTGAGCTACACAAGTTTAAACAGCTAGTAAAATTAGCACAATTTGATTTTGCTCTCAATTGCCTTAAAAACCTTAGCTACCATCTTCCTGCCACTTCTCAAGATGAATCACCATCACTGTCCTTGAGAAAGTTTGTTTTAAAGTACTCTTTAAGCTGCATGTTTCCACTATATTTTGAGTTCCTGAAAGGCTCAGAATGCATGCTGTTACCTTTTCTTTGGTAGCTAATTTGACTTGCAATTGTGAAAGTCTCACAACGGCAGTATCTTTAAACGGAGAAAAAAGTGTGTCTTTTAACTTGCTTACCGGTATCTTTCTGTCCCATTAGAATTTTATTTTCCCTTTAATTCTGAAAAATTAAGATCAGTTAATTCCCACTGAAGTAAAGATCTTATTTTGGATAGTATGGGCAAAGTTCTTTCCTGAAGCGTATTTGAACAGTATGTGGGCTCTGAGAATATAAACGCCTAGGGTAAAAATTCTCTTTCAACGTTTCTGACTTTGTTACTGTGGACAAATTCCCTGTTCTCTTAAGATCTCTTTCCACATATGAAATGAGGAATCTGCCCATTCCATAGTTGTCACATGGCTGAATTAAATAATATAATACGGGCACTTAATCTATGATCTGTCATACAAGTTGTACAAAAAAGTAGGAGGTCAAAAATCAAAGAGCGGTTCATCAGCATGAGGATGACAAGTCTGCCTGCATGAGGTTGCACAGCATCCGTTGTCCCACCGGTGGAACAGGACGAGAAAAAGTGATGATCTCATAGTCAGGGTTCCTGCCTGAACTGATTACTCTCTTATAAAAGTCATTCAATGAAAGTTTAATAAGAGAACACAATAAGCAAGAAAGACCCATAAAGAGTGGTAAAATATCTCTGGGCTGCACAAAAATATATCACTCTTAGATATGAAGTGACAAGACAGGGAGATGGAGGAAAGGGTGACCCAGCAGAGGACCACAGAAACTGCACTCAACATAGAGAGAGACAAATAGGTTCCTGCCCTTCTTTTCTCCTTTGATGTGGATGAAGACGACGGGAAGTGGTAGAGATCTGGGTTGCTTGGAACTGCGAAGATGAAAACTTTGGATACCAAAAAGTGTATAAAGTGAACCTTAAGAGTGAAATGAAGACCACCTAACATGCTGCCCTGAGGGACACTTAACAAAGAGTAAAGTCCACGTTAGAAGCAGGAAGGAGGAAGAAGTGCTGCTCGCATGACCTTCACCGTGAGCAATTACATGGAAACTTTCAGTAAAAAAAGGAGGCGCTTTTTAATTACAAGTTGAAAAATGAAACCTTACAATTATTAAAATATAAAGGTGAGCTTTGCCAGTAAGGATGAAGGAATAATGAAAAAAAGGAGACTTCAAACACTGCTAGAAAATAAGCAAAAGGACACAAAAGAAGAGAATAATCATTGTCATGGTCTCTGAAAAAAATGATGAAAATATACATTTGAGAGGATCTTCTGCTTGTAAACAAAATCACTCCAAATTTAATTTTGATCCTGTGATCCTGTAGTGTATGCATTCTCCACTAGTACTACATCCAATGCATCTCCTGAACCTTTGAAGAACATTTCCATAGTTTTGAACCTGATGAAACTACTCTGCGTTTTTTCATTTCAAATTGCACATCTGATATCTATGCTCTGCTCAATTTTTCATCATCCTTTAACACATCGTATAATTTACTTCTTCATAATGTTTATTATTCAGTCTGTCAAGCTATCTAAAAGTGGGATCTAAAGGTCCACAGATTTTGCTTGTTTTGTTTATTCATGTATTTTAAAGGCCAATACAAGGCATAGCACATGTTAGATGCTTCATGTGTGTTCTTAAGTAGATACATGAATGCTGCAGACTATTTTCACAGCAGCGTAACTTAAGCAGTGTCTGCTCACAATATCTGCTTCTTTCACAAAAAATTTGGGGACTTATTTTCAATGTGACACAATCTACATGAAAGAGAATGACTCTTGCTTTCTTGTACAGGATTTTTTTTCACAGTGAAACATGCAACCAGGTGTATTTGGATTCCTGTTCTGCTTCGACACAGATGACCTGGAGTAAATCAGGTAATATCCCTAAATACTTAGAAAATTAAAGAGTTAATTCTTTTGTTACAGGGTTGAGAAAGTTGCCAAGTAAAACAAGTACTAAGTCACTATGATTAACTTTCATTTGCTTTCAAATTATGTCTGTGCTCTTGCTACGAAAAGGAAAACAACTCCAAAGAACAACAAAATCCCTCTTGCTTAAATGAGCAGAACATCAAAAACACCCCTGGAGATAACCTGTAACAGGAAAATTTTTCCTTTGAGCTTTGCAACTCTGGTACGCAAAAACTTTGGCAAAAGATGAGACATGCAGCCATGGCTTTAGGTACTTATCCAAAATTACCTCCTGAACATTCTGAAATTTTCTGATTGCTAATTGCCAATCAAGGGTTATTTTGTAAGGCTTGATTCCTGCCCAGCTCCCTCAAATGTCAGTCGATTTTAATTTAAGCCCAGAAATGCAAAACAGTCACATTTGGTCTCAGATCAGTCTTAACAACTTTCCATTTTGTTACAAAAAATATATTTTCAGAAAATATATTTTAGAAGAAATTAAAATCTTCATTAATGTTCATTCCATCACAGATGCAACCCTTTGAGATTCACATTGGTTTTATACTACTTTTTATGTAAAACCAATAAGCAAAAAAATTTTTTTAAAACATTTTAAAGCTTTAGGTCAGAAGAAATTCAAATTTTTATAAAATTTTTTAGGTTTATACCTAAACAAAAATACCAACAAACATATTAAGTCTTAATATGATTAAATAAGGGTATATTGACTTCAAATAAATCACCCACATAATGTCAAACTTCTTCAAATATTAAAAAAGATATAATTTCTTGTTTTTATTCTGAACTTAAATTTTTAAGATCTTCTCTTACCAGTTGCTATATGCAAGAAAAATGAAGCTCAACTATAACATTACTGAAAAGATTTTTATTACATCAAAGCATATTAGCATGAGTAATTTTTGCTTTTTCTGTATCACTGTTTCCAATTTTATCTTTGATCAGTTAGAGAATATATGTATTTTGTTTCTTTTGCATAGAATTCACTTTGAACAATAGGAAATAAAGTAAAACTAGCTTTTTGAGTGTTTTTAGTGCCAAACACCATTGCAGATACTAAAGAATTTAATGTTTTACCAGAAGTGGAACCAGAAGAAAACGTCAAACTGTAGAATATTTAGTTTGCATTGGTTAATTTTATTCATATCACTTAAAAGATGTGGCAGGCCAACAAATGGGATAATTTGAACAGGTGTGAGGTACATACATGTTTTCCTGCTTGTTCTTCAAAGATAGCACCCCACTCCCAGGACACAAGAGCAAATCTAGTCTTATAATACGCAGATATTTATCTAACATGTATGAGTGGATGAAGATAAAACATGATTACCACAGCTCCATGTCCTTCCAGCTCTTACGCATCTCTTCTGACCATTAATAGATGGAAAATGTTTAAGTCTTGGACATATTTATCTAAATGTTTAAGTCTTGGACATATTTATCTAACAGCCCATCTTTCTGTGCTGGCCTGAAGATCAATAATGATTATTAAGGCAATACCAAATAGAGAAGCCTTCATGTCAAAATTCTTTTCATGTAGAATGAGTCAGATAATCACCTGAAGGTCCAATTAGGTTCCATTTGTTTTTTTGGTATCATTTTTAGTATAAAAGCCCTTTTATATTGAATGCTAATAAATGCTAAGAATTTTCAGGTCAGATTGTGTGAAAGAAAGCACTATTATGTTATAGTTTATTGGGAAGAGACAACCTGCAGATAAACATGAGAAACAGAGTTCTTCTAATCGCTTCCTATAATGGTATTATGTGTTATTTCCATTCATTTAGTACAAATAGAGCTGCAGTCTGACTGAAATTCCTGTTTTTGAGGCATAAATATCTATCAAAATTAAATACTGAGATTAATTAGAATAAAAAAACTGTAATGCATTGTATTGAACTTCACAGATGTACTTTTTTTAAAAAAATATATAAATTAAAGGCTTGTGGCAACATTGAACCTAGTAAGATCTGTGTGGGAGATAAAGCATTACAAAACATTCACTTAAGCCAAAGTCTTATCAAAAACAAGCCCCCATGAAAGTTATTAGAGGTAAGTATTGAAAGAAAACTTTGAAGCTAAAAAATGTGATCAAAAAAATATGTTTTGCATTTACATTTTAAAAATGTATTACAATATGAGACACATTGCCATTAACTTCCCTCAGAAGAAGGCCTCTCGTTTCAAATACACTTATGCAATTGCTCTTCTCACTTTCTGCAGCAGTTCTGTGGGTTTTTTAATATGTGTTTTTAACTGTGAGTTCATGGCTGCCTCAATGTCTTGAATCAGTTCCGAACATTTACCTTTCATGGTTATTTTGGCTTTGGGGAAGAGCTGCAAGTGGGATGGTGTCAGATCAGGTGAATTAAGAGGATGAGGATACATAGCCCTGGTTTTTATGAGCCCATCTTTCTGTTAAATGACACTTAGAAATAGCATTCATCATCTTGTCAATCATACCTCTTAAAGAGAGGCAAAAAGGATTTAGAATTGCTTAAGACAGTGACAAAAACTGTGGGCTAAGTGTTTGAAACAAAGGGATAGTGTTTTGAGGAAAGTTAAAGCTGATGCATCATATATATATATATAGTTTTACAAACTTCTTAAACATGTATTTTTTTGGTAACTCTGTGTATAAGAGGGTGGCTTATGATGAAGCTGCTGCATTAATAGCAAAAGCAACAAGTGTTGATGCAGAGGCTGCACGAAGTTATTCAGAAGACCAAGGTGCAGTCATTGGTGAGGGGACCCACACCAACCAACAGCTACTTAACGCAGATGAAGTAGTTTTAAGTTGGAAGACAGCATGTAGGACTGTCACAGCTAGAGCGGGCAAGTCATTGCCTGATTTTAAAGGACATGCTCCACTCTGTAGGGGCTAACTTAGTTGGTGATATTTACATTAAAGTCAACCTTTATTTACCCCTACAAATATCCTAGACCCCGTAAGAATTATGCAAAATCTACTATAATATTGCTTTACGTTTGGAACAAGAAGGCCTGATGACAACATGTCTGTTTACAATACAGTTAAATGAATGTGTTAAGCCACAATTATTTCTCAGGAAAAAAAGGATGCTTTTTGAAGTGTTATTGCTCATTGACAATTCAACTGGTCATTTAAGAGCTTTGAAAGAGATAGACAATAATGGTAGAGGACTTTTGATACCTACTCATACAATATCCTCTTCCAGCTCATAGATCAAAGAGAATTTTGACTTTCAAGTCACATTATATCACAAATATGTTTTGTAAGGCTATATATGCCATGGATAGTGATTTCTATGATGGACGTGGGAAAAGTAAATAGAAAACCTCTGGAAAGGATTCATCATCCTACATAACATAGTAACTTTGATATAAACATGATTCCTGTGAAGGCAATGAAAATATACAATCAGGAGTTTGAAAGCTGTTGATTCCATCTCTCTGGGGTGACACTGAAACGTGCAGGATTTCAGTGGAGAAGGGAATAGCATATATGTTAGAAATAACAAGGACTGCCATCAGTGCCTAAGCCTCAAGATGAGACTGAATTGCTACAATATCGTAAAAACACATGACATATGTTTTATGATTCAACACACAGTATGGCTTCTTTGCAGGGTCTAGAGTATTATGTACATCTTCTTGGCAAAACATCATCAGGGTGTGACTCCAGTTTAAAAAGAAGTCCTACTTGGAGTAAAATGCTATCAAGTAAGAGCACATGCTACAGAGAATTCATTCATGAACATATCAACTGTGCTTATCTTACTGTTCAAATTAGTTTCCTCTGCTTTCTCCATGCAATGGTAGAAAATTTTCCTACGTAGTAACCTAATTCGAAATCTCTTGAGAGAGAGATGTAGACTAAATTAATCAATTGATGTAGCAGACTTTTTATTGTCTACTTTTAAGAAATTTCCATAGCCAACTCAACCTTCAGCAGCCCCCACCTTGATTAATCAGCAGAGCTCCAGGTTCAGGCAAGACCCCTTGCCAATAAAAAGATTATGAGGCTGGTTTCATGAAGGCTCAGATACTTGTCAGTAGTTTCTCTTTAACAAACATTTTTTAACTAAGGCACATATGTTTTTAAGGCATAATGCTATTGCACATTTAGTTACTATGGTATACAATAAATAGAATGTTATATCCAACTAGGGAAGCAAGACACTCACATGACGTCACTGTGATACGTGTTCTATTGTAGGCTCTGGAATTAAATGTAAAATAGCTTCAAGGTGCACCTGTATCAGTTGTGCAATCCGCAGGTACAATGTGGAGCCATGAGTTCTCCAGATTTTCAAGTAACTCTTTACTTCTCTTGATCTATATCTTGAAATAGTAGTCCTCAGCCGATCTTTTACTGAAGTATGTATGAAATTAAAATATTTTAAAATGCTCTTTTTACACACATCCTAGTCTGTCTTTTATGCTTTTTTACTGAATACTTAGTTACTAGTATCTCTCAGTACTTCTAACAGAACTTCATGTGTGCAAATAAAGATGCTTTGTTTCATTCAGTGATTTTTCTGCAGCAGCAAAAGTGTTCTTTGCATATAGTATATGCTATCTATTAAATGATAAACCAGTGACTGGAACCTAAACCAAAAAATGAAATATTTTAAACTCAAGCACCTATTGCTCAGGTTACTTTTAATTGCTTCTTTACTTTTTCTCATTTTTCTTTTTTACCCTTTTCACACTTTGGCAGTATTTGTTCTATATTTTTTCTTTCCCACTGACTCAATGCAAATAACATCTCACCTGTGTGATATTCATTTTTGCACATGTCAACTGCACTTACTTTCCTTTTTAACTTAGTCTCCGCTGCTTTTTCCAAGTGTTGGTTGAAAACTCTCTCATTTAGAATCCTAATTCAAAATCTCTCCAGAGAGAAGTGTAGACTTTCTATATTTCAGTTGCAAATTTGAGTCAGAAAATTTTGATAAAGCCAGCTTGTTACTTCATTTTCTATCAAATCCAATGTAGCCAGAAATGCAACGTAGAAAACTGCAATACCCGACATATTTTTCTAATACTGGGAAGTGAGAAGACTCACAGAGAGGGAGTGATTGCAAGCAGAACAGGGAGATCCAAATAGTATCTAGTATATGAAGAGAGGAAAGCCAAGATTCATAAAATTAGTAAAACATGTAGTAAATTGTGAGAATAGTATACCAAAGATGATTTCTGAAGCCAAGATATTTGATTAAATCTACCCTCAATAGTTCCATCATCTAATTATGCTACTAACTGACCCAGAAGAAATGGCATATCTTCCAATAAATGTGACCACAAAGGGCTATTTCTCCTTTGACTCGTAGTGTTACTTTACAAAGTGATTTTTGCAATTAAAATTAAGATCTTCAATCAGTTGACTTTGAAATAATCAAAAGAAGATCTCTTTGACTGGGTGGGCTTGACCTAGACCTAATCAAATGATTCTTGGAAAAAAAAAAACCTAGAACACAGAGAGAAAGAGAGAAACTCTAGCTGCGTTGGGAGAAATGTGTTACCATGGTTTCTATAAGGAATTGTACCTGCTGAAGATAACAGGATCTTAGAAAAGGTTCTTATGAGTGAAACCAGACACCAGCATCACACATATCCTTATCAACTTATTTCAATATTTTTAAATGGAACCAAAGCTTTATTTAAAGTTAGGAAAAGAAATGACCTCTGCAGAGTGAATTTGAGCCAAGTAAAATGAGATGGAGGAGTACACCCTACAGCACAAGGGTGGGTCTCCATGCAGGAGAGAACATAGTGGCAATATCTCAATAGGCTTTATCATTTTTGTATCACCCTCTTCTCACGCAGACAGATGAAGTGATACTATTATAAACCTGGTTGAGTTCTTGCAAGAAGTCCACATGCAGGACTTTGGGAACTGCTCTTCACATTTGTCCTGGGATTTTTTAATTAGCAGGTGACACCTACTTGGCCAGCCAGCTTTGTCACACAGTAATCTCCTGTTTCATTTTCTCCTGAGACATGTATCTTTACAATTCTTTATGAGGTGCTGAGGGAGTAGTGTTTCCCATCTTTATATAGCTAATTCCGCCAAAATGGGCTGTAGAACCTACCTACTGGGGTTGTGTGCTGTCCAGCTACCTTGCTGTGCTATGGTTCACTGGCTAACTTGAAGAAAAACAGAGTTGTTAGAAAACAGTGAGAAAAGAGCTACTGTCTGTGCAAGGGAGAGACAGGAACTTTAATATTACATTGGGAATGTAGAGCCCAAATATAAGGAGCAGGTCAGGTTTCCACATTTCCTGTGAAGGACAAAGTATGGCCAGGAGGGAGGTAAAATAAATTATTGAGAAGCTGAGTGTATCGCCTTAGCAGGATTACTCAAATAATGAATCCATTTAAAAACAGGAGTCTCAATTCAGATGCCATTAAAACTGTGGTGAATTATGATCATTAGTTCAATACTTTCCTGCACCTGGAGCAATACCAGTGTCTTGCTTTCTGAAATGGAACCTTAGGTCTTCCAGCAGATCTCAGGAATAGTTTTCTTCTCATCTGTGTGATATTCTGTATACCATTTCTTATGTAGGATTTTTACAGCTTGTCACACTGTCCCTTGAGGATGGACCAGGATGGTTGCTCAGCCCTGGGAATAAAGCTAGTGAAAGAGTTGTGCCCTGGAAAGCTGCACTGGGAGGCAGGACCAAGGGGTGAGACCAAACTGTAGTCACCTTTTCCAGCGGCGCGAAAGTACCCCCAATCAGTAAGCTGTGCATTACCTGTCCCCGCCCTGGGCGCCACCCAGGTCAGAGGTTATATGAGTACCCTAACCCACATGTGCGGGTTAGAGAAGGCCAGGCTGTCTGTGGTCATGGACTTCTCTCCACGTCCTTGGAAATAAAGGTCTCTTTTATCTCATATTTTGCTGTTTCACCGCACTGAAAATCCTAACAGCTAGGGTCTTAAGAGGCTGCACTGCTGCCCTTATTGCTTCTCCATCAGTCTTTTTCATTCCCAAGAAGACTTCAGAATTGTCTATTTGGGGTGCCTTGCAATGATGACAGTGACCTGCTTAGGAAAACAGACTACCTCAAAGAATTGTAGAATTTCATGCTTGTGTTTTATAGATGATTATTTATTAGTCAGCAAACCTCTTCTTTACAGATTGTGGCATAAGCATATAGCAACAGAAAGGGAGATTGGGAATTTGCACAGATATTTCACTTTTACCTTTTCCCAAATAAAATTTATGAACTCTACTCATTGAGAGAGTTTGGCCCTAATGACCTGTTGTAAAGTGACAACTGCATAATTTGCCTTTTCCTGTCTTTCTTGGAGAAAGTTACTTTCATCAGTGAACCATACCCCTTCAGGGTCTTTGAGGGAAAGATTACTAATGTTCTGCCTGCTGACATAGTCTAGAAAATCATTTGTTCACAACAGTGGCTAATTTCTGGGCATGTAAGCACCAGATAGGAACAATTAAACATGTCACAAGTTTTTATAACTTCTGAGATCTAAGAAGGTCTAAGATCATGGCCCAATTCTTGGCAAATTATTCTGCCATTAGTTTCAGTAAACTTCAGTCTCAAGAATCACTTTTATCTGATGAGAAATCAGGACTGATAGTTTCTATGATGTTAGCTTTTCAGCTTCCTCTGTTAGCATAGCGGTAGCTACTACTGCTCTCAGGCAGGATGACCATCCAGCAGCCACTCCATCTATCTTTTTGAAAAGTATACCACTGGGTGAAATTCTCATCCTAGCCATTGGGTCAAGGCACCCAAAGAAATTCCTCTCTTTTCTAATATATAGGGAAAGGTGAATTTTCTTAAGTCAAGGATTCCCAGTGCTGGGGCCTGAATAAGGGAGTGTTTGTTTATCTAAGGGCATTGTCAGTCACTTTTGTCCATTCTTGGATCACAGACTCAGGATGTTTGACAGCTTCATAAAAAGGCTTTTCCATTAGGCCAATGATTAGATAGCCAGATTCTACAAAACCTGGCCATCCTCTAGAAGGAACAAAGCTGTTGATTAGTGACAGGAGATTCAAAGTTGCAGATAGCTAGGTCCTGTAGCTAGACAGCTTTTGTATCCAAAATATTGAACTTTCTGGGAAGGTTTCTGAGTCTTTTCCTTGGAGAATTTATATCTTTCCTTAGGTACAAACTTGTAGGTTTATGTAGTGTTATGGTTGCACTGCAAATTAGAATATTGTCAACCACTGTAGGGTAATTTACTATCTAAATCTAGAATTCTTAAGTCCTTCTCTGAGGAAAAAGGTGAGTATTATCTCTAAACCCCTGTGGGTGAACTGTCCACATATACTGTTGTTTTTCTCTTGCACTTGGATTTTTCCCATATGGACACAAACAGAAGCTGGGCATCTAGATGAAAAAAAAATAATGCATATTTGAGGTCAGAGACTAAAAATCAATTATCATTCCCTTGAATTCAGAAGACAATTGTACATTATTCTCCTGGCAGAGCATAGGTTGAGTTATAGCCTTGTTAAGGAGAGACCTTGTATCATCTTCTTTTCTCCTGGGAGTTGTACTACAGAGAGAATGGGAATATTGAAAGAAATCTGGCTGTGTTTGAGAAATCTGTCTGCAAGGGGCTGTAGATCTTTACATGCCTCATCTTTAGATACTGCTTTTAGTTTCAAAACAGCTGGATTCTTTTAGTTTTATAACTACTGACAGAATTGAATTTGTCCTCCCAGGAATTCCATCATACCATGCAGCAGAATAGATCTATTGGATAATTAGCTCTGGGAGACTAGGCATAGTTCTGTTTTGGCCTTTGCAGGAATTTGAGAATTGCCCCTGATTTTGGTAGTAAATCTCTCCCTGGAAAGGAAATAGGAGACTAAAACAATTAATAATTCATGGTTTAACATTTCACCTTCAAAGTGACAAATTAGAGCGGGTATAAAGAATCACTGACTCGGAGTTCTTTGGACCCCAAATATGGCAATAGATCTAGAGGAAGGTTTTCAAGAGAGAGAGGCCAAAAAGAATGAAGTGCTAGAACTGTCTCACACATGACATCCAGGGTCATTCAGGGTTCCACATAGGAGATGCTTATATCCGTGGCCAGGAGCACTGTAGTTTTCCTTGGGCCTCTTCAGAGCAGGGAAGGAGGATTTGGGCTGGTATAGTCCCTTTTTGGGGGTCAGAAACAGTCAAATCTCTGGTATTATGAGTCATCTACCTTGGCTGCCTGACACACAGAGAAGGGGCTGGGTGGTGGTTTGTGCAGTTGAGTGCCCAGTGTTCAGTATTTTTGCCCTGGGTTTTCCCTTATGTGTTTTGGGTGAGCATAAACTGCCTGTTGTGAAAGTTATAATTCAATCTTTCTGTGTTGACTCTCTTCTGTGTCCTAATTGTTGAACACAAAAAAGATTGTGTCTGGCAATTGAGTCATAAGTCATGAAATGACTTTTTCACCAGTACCTTTCCTTTCCTGAAAGATGGATCTATGTTTGTAGTTCAGCTTGATTATACTGAAGGGAGGATAGACTGTCAAGTGTAGTTGTCTTCCCTTCTTAAATTACATTGCTCATTTCCATACTGCTTTGCCTTTTGTGGGATTTCTCATCTTTTGTCTGGAGTACAGCAAATGTTAAGGATGAATTGAGTATCTTGCATCATGAGTCAAACACAAGGCTCAAAATTAAAAACACTTCTGCAAATACATTGGGATCTTTTGAAAATCAAGCCAGCCATTCTTTGTATTGTTGAATATCTGCAAATGAAAGGAAGACATCAACTCAAGTTGTCTACTCGCTCCTGGGCAGGTTGTGAGTTAGAGTCACAAGCACCACCATGAGTACATCTTCCAGAGATTAAAACTGTCTGAGCACATACTGAGAAGCACCATGAAGGTACTGATGAATACTGATGAATACTGGCTTCATGTGGGGTACTGGCTCTAGCAGAGTTTATGAGTTACTTGGAGGGGCTGGAACTGATTCACTGTCCTGAAGATTATTAGGAGGCTGTCAAGAAAGCCTCCCAGTGTGGATGTATTTATTAAACAGATGGAAGAGACAGGCAGGGATGTGAGGACAGATTCATCAAAGATATCTCTTCCTCAGGGGTTACTCTAAATGCCATAATTTCTGGGCTTTTCCAGAGACAAATAAGACAAACGTCTGAACATATACCCATCCACTATGTTTTAAGCATAATGGTTTAAATGAAAAATGGCATCATAGTTTAAACTGCCAGCCCATACCCATTGCTTACCATTTTCTAGTTGATCTTATTTTATTGTGGTAAGAACACTTAATATTGAGGCCTACTCTCTATTCTGTACTTAACTATAGCATTTTTGAAAAGCCCTTTTTAACCTCTGAAAAACTATCTTCTCACAGAAATAAGAAACTTGGACCTTATTTATAGTGTATTTTTCCAGATACCTACTTGTAAATTGACAAATCTGACAATGGACTCTTCAAATTTTCAACATTGAAAAATGATGAAGCTATACAAACCAACATTTTAGCCAGTATCCTAAAATCCACATGGCATGTATGTCTATTATGCAATTCTGAGTTTCCCTGTCGCTGCCTCTGTGTAGGTTCCCCTCTTTGAAGCAAGCTTTAACAGATACATTACACTAAATAATTAATCTTGGTTTTGAAGGTCCTAACATGGAGCTTTATAACTTGGACAGAAATACAGCACTTCACTTTGTGAAAGGTAAGTGGTTTTATTAATATCTTAAAACCTCACTGAAGAAGTCAAACAGGAATCGGTTAAAAGGAATAAATTAACTCCAAGAATTATACATGAAAAAGTGTTTTTTGATCTTCTCTTTTATTTAATTATTCTGAATCCAAATTCGTATGTCCAATAAATACTTATACTTACCAATTTACTATTTTGCTTAGCATCTTAATGTTGGGATGAAATATTCTTCCTCCTCCCTCAGTGTCCCTCTTTTTCTGGATTCTGTATACACACTGAAACTGGTAAAATGTGGTACTACTGCTAACAAGGCTCCTACTCACACAACAAATGTAAATACTATGTACTGCAAATGTGTACCCAAAAGTGGCAAAATAAAGGCACCTGGTAACATGAGATAGGTGACAAGGAGAGGGAGTTACTCTCTGAGCATAAATATGCATGATGTGGGGCAACAGCCCAAAAGCACTGATTTTCTGATGGAAACAAAACTACGAAAGACTCATGTATCCCTATGTACTTTTCAAAAACATCGTTTAAAGAATACAAATGAGAGGTGGAGAGGCACGGAATGAAATCAATTAGAACACATTTCATAGATAGTGGCGAGGATGGTGGTAAATTAAATAAATTCAGCTAACAGTTTTGAGGGTGAGAACAAATGTGCCAATCAAAAAGTACCAGAGAGGTCAAAATGATAGACTTTGAGATTGATTAATAAAGGACACTGATAGAGAGCTCAGGTTTCTATCTTTAGGAAGAAAAAGGAAAACAAAGACAAAATGTCAAAAAGAGAGCCTGATTTGTGATGTTGAGAGATGAGTTTAACTTGTTCATTTTTTTAAAAAACTGTGATTGTCTGTGGAAATCAAATTTGACTTCCACAGAATAAAATAAATTCATTCAAAATCAGGATTTATACTGAATCAAAGAATTTGTGAAAATCAATATTTGAGGAAAGACTAAACTTAAAGGAGTTGATTAGAATCCACAAGGAAGGGGGATGTCCAAAGATGGCAGACTGGTAGGTAGCAGGAGAGGGGCCCTCTCTGAGAGAGACAGCTCAAATGCCAGAATAAAACACCCTGGAGAGACCCAAACAGAGAGAGATGGACTCTCACAACCCATGAAGAAACTAAAGTGCAAAAAAACACTCCAATATGAGGTCCTGGGGCTACCATAAGATAAGCTAAGATCAGCGAGCACAGTGCCCTCCTCGAGCCGCCTGAATCCCTGCTGGAGACGGAAGCCACTGGCTTGAGATGCCAGAGTGCAGAGCTGAACAGCCCTGCGTGCAGCTCACCCAGACCAGCCCTGCACGCAACCCACCCAGAGGCACCGTGAATTCGCACTGCAGCCACGCTGAAGTTGGAGGTTGGGGAGTCCAGCAGTTTTTGGGGACCGGCATCAACATGCAATGAGTGATGGGAATAAGACCCTCCCATGGGAAAGGGGAAACCAACTGGACAACATGTTGGATTTGGGCAAGAGAGCCCTAAGTCCATAAGGAAGTGGCTTCAGCTGGTTGCTCCCCTCACCAAGTGGATTGGTGGAATCTGCTTGGACTAGGCTGCACCCCTGACTGGGACCCAGTGAGTCATTACAAATTAATTCCCTGAGATTGGCACACACTGACGCAGTAAAGGACTGCAAAGGTTGACTGGCCCAGAGAGGAGGAGCTAGTACACACTGCACATGCGTGAACTTTAATCTCTGATAGCCTATTGAAGAGGGCAAAAGCTTCTGGCCTGTGCCCTCTAGAGGAGCCTTAACCAACAAGAAAAGGATCTGTGAGTTACACTGTACACTTGTATGGAAGGAACCAAAAACATGACAAAAGGGAGAAATAAGAAAAAACCCCCAGCCCCCAACCCTGAGAATATTGATCCAGGAGAGGTAAATACAAAAGACATTGAGGGCAGCAAAAATGCAACATCAAACACAGCATTAGCGGACATAAAGAGATATCTTCAGGACCTCATAAGTGGAACCAAAACTGAAATATTAATTCAAATTAAACAAGAGATAAGTAGATTAATAAAAGAAAGGCTGGGTACCTCTCAAGAAGACAGACAGAAGAATGGAGGAACAAAAAAGGAGAGAAAAATTTAATGAAGAATACAGAAAAAACCTAGAATTCATAAAGCAGATTCAAAGAGATTATCAGGAAACTAAAGACTCCATAGAAAGCTGGAAAAACTGCTTGAAAGAAACCAAAGATAGACGATCAAAAATTGAACACAGGCTTGCAATGTGTGATCATGAAAGGGAAGATCTCTTAAAAATAACAAGGGAGCAGGCAGTAAAGATACAAAGACTGGAAGATGACAAGAGGATCTATAACATAAGAATAAAGTATGTGAATGAAGAAGCAGGAATCAAACCAGAGGAATTACAAAGGCTATTCACAGCAATTATTAAGGAAAATTTCCCAAGCATAGAAAAAAGAAATGATGTGCAGATGTATGAAGCATACAGAACTCCAGGCACCTACAACCAAAACAGAGGGGTGTACCCAGACACATAATAATCAAGATCCCAGAAATGCCATATAAGAACAGAATATTAAAAGCCATAAGAGAAAAGAAACAGATCACCTATTAAGGAAAACCCATCAAAATCATACCAGACTTCTTGACACAGACCATCAGGTCAAGAAGAGTTTGGAGTGAAGTAATTCAAGCCCTGAAGGAGAACAACTTCCAGCCCAGATGGATGTATCCTGCAAAACTCTCTCTAAAAATTAATGGAGAAACAAGATGCTTCCATGACAAAGAAGAACTAGGAGAATTTGTGACCACCAGTCCAACCCTACAAAAAATACTGAAGGACATTCTGGGGAGAGAGAACAAGAATACGAGCATTTCAGAAACAG
>PVJX010020995.1:0-32536 GCA_004027295.1 Dolichotis patagonum
GACTGGTAGTAATTTTTTCTTTTTTAGAGATTCTGTTGGTGAACAGGACCATGAAGCTATCTTAAGTTTCAATGAATAGGGGCTGGGGGTTTAGCTCAGGGGCATAAGTGCGTGCCTGGCAACTGCAAGGTTGTGAGTTCAATCCCTGGTATAAAAAAAAAAGTTTCAATGAATAAATGTGGATGTGGAAAGCATAGAAAAACAAGAAATATCTCCCATATTTCCAGAATAAAAAATTCTATTACTCGATGTCTGACACTGCACTAAGTATTTCCACATGACGCTATCAAAATCAGTAGTAGTTCTGACAAATATCCTGGGAATATATACTGAATTACCAACTTGGGATACACCAGTAGCATCATTTTTGTTCAAGGCATTTTTTAAAGCAGCAAAGAGGCTCCATCTCCTAGTTATTTCCTTTAAGGATGAAATTATTTTTTCTTTTTTTGTAAGTTGAACACTTCATAGGCCATGTTAATGGGGAAAAAATTCCAAACAATCCAAACCTATTGCGACTTTAGCAGTACTTCTGAAGTCATGTGTGTTTTATTCATCACAATGGCTCTCACATCAGCTGCCCAGTCTCTGTAGGCTGGGTTGCTAGGAGAGGCTGAGAAGAAGGTAGCGCTCAGGCTGAGACACGAAGAAGCTGGGAGATGATCAGAGGTGCGGCAGTACAAGGTCTGGGAGTGAGCGTGGATGGGGCATTGGACAAGAGGATGAGGCCAGTGTGACCGGCCTAATGAGCAAGGATCAGTACTAGAGGCCGGCAGGAATCATACCCTGCAGGGCTCTGAAGCCGCCTCTGTCCACTAGGAAGGCTGCACCCCAGAACTGCAAATTGGGTAGCTTACAAGCAACAGAGACACCATCTCATAGTTCTGCAAGCCGAACGTCTGAGATCAGATGGGCAGCATGGCTGGGCGCTGGGGAGGGCCTCTTCCGGCTCACGGACCACCTGTGCGAAGTGCAGGAGCTCTCTAACTCCATCCCGGGAGAGCGCTGATCCCAGCTCCAAGGCCTCACTCCAAACAGCATGGCATCAGGAATTACATTTCCATACACGAATTTTGAGATGGACAGAAAAGTTCAGTCCATAACAGAAATCAAGAAGAGTGGATTTTATCATCACAGCAAGACAAGTATGGCAGGATTTCATCAACGCAGTGGCATTGATCTGATTCAAGTTTTTACAAGATCACTGCCTAAAGTGAGGAGAAGGTGTATGTGTGGCGGGGGTGGGGGGGGTGTCCAGAAGATCTACTGGCACTCTACGCCCCAGTTCGGGTGGATCATGTTGAGATTTATCCTATATTAAGAGAGGACAAGGTGGACAGAGGAAGCTCCATGTGAGATAGACCCCACACATGTATGTGCCACAAAATGTGGCTACCTTTGGGGTCCATATTGTTACCACATGGATGGAAAGTACTAGAAGCTTTCTAACATACAGTCAGCCTCCTGCACCCCCAGGTCTGCACTTGTGGATTCAACCCATTGCTGACTGGAATTATTTTTCAAAGCGTGTCTGTACTAAATATGTACAGGTTTTCCCTTTGTCATTATTCCCTAAACATACAGTGTACTGCTACTTGCACAGCGTTTACATGGTATTCAGTGTGATAAATGGGCCAGACATGATTTCAAGTATGCCAGCCGGTGTGCACCGGCTACATGTAAACACTACGCCATTTTATACAAGAGGGTTGACATCTTCGGGTTTTGGTATCCACAGGGGATCCTGAAACAGCGATCCACTTCAAATACCGAGGAAGGTAGTAAGTTTATTGCTCACTAACGACTGTGGTGATTAATTTTATTAACTTGACAGACTGGAAAGAATCTTAGAAGATTAGTAAAACACACTTGTGGGAAAGATAGAGGAATCAAGTCCCCTCGAAGTATCCTCCAAGAGCTCCTAGAAAACCACACCTGATGGTTATTTTTATGAGAAGATAGACACTCACAACAATACCACACTACACATTATGGTTAGAGTCAAACTTTAAGTGAGTACCTAGGTGCATCTCAGAGGTGAGACCTTGGGGACTGAAGCTATCCTTCTGCTCCTCCCTCCTCCACTCTTCACCTGCTTTCTGACTCCCAGTGCCGTGAGCTGAGCAGCTTTCCTCTACTGTGTGATTTCTAAATGGTGTTTCTGGGACCAGCCAGCCATGGACTCCAACCTTGGAAACCATGAACCAAAATAGACCTTTCCTGCTTTAGTTTCTGTTGGTCAGTTATTTTCTCCCAGCAAAGGAAAGCTAACTGATACATTCACAAAAAGTAGTGTGTGCTAAGCAGAATTTCAGAGAGTATCTTCTTACTGGACACAGCTGGCCTTCTCTGGAACTTCCTGTAAGGAAAATTTTGATCATAGCAAAGTACTGATTTCTGTGCTTTGTGTCCTCTAAAATCTGTGTACCTCCACCAAGGCTTAAATTAAAATACAGATGAAATATTTTTAAAGTTCATCCTATCTGTTGTGTTGAACAGAGGCACTTAGACCATAATCGTAGAAATGAGAACTAGTAACGTGTTTCTCTTGTCCTGGCACCCACAATGGATGGCTCTAAAACTCCGATCTGGGTCCACAGCACCAGCCTATCTTGGGAACTTATGGCTGGACTTGCATTTGGCTGTATGTCCAGACACACTCTCCTTTCAATAACACCAGAGCACTCCTGAAAACCTCAGCCTTGAGATCCTGCAGTAGGCTGGGGGTGGGGCTCAGTAGTAGAGCACTTGGCTAGCATGGACAAAGCCCTGGCCTCTGTCTACAAGAGAATTAAATCAATAAATCAGTTCGATGCTGCCGTGTGCGGCAGGAGACTTATCTCCTCCTATCCATAGTTAGGTGCACCTTCAGAAATACTGTATGAACTATTTTCATCACAGAATATTGAAGGTAATTTTTTCTTGCATTTGTGCCTGATGAGACTTAATTACTTAATCCTTACAGGATGGTTAAAAATGAAAAATGTTTAAATGTCAGCCATGCCTCTGCCTAATTGTATTGCAAGCACTTAGCTCTGATAGTTGCTGAGAATTCCTCTTTCAACAGACAGCTATTCTCTCAGGATGGCAGGAAGGAAGGAACTACTCTTTCTAAATGCAATCAACAGCCATCTATCACTTCACACCCCTTTTCAGAAAGGACAGAGGAATTAAGTTCCCTGTAGCATCCTGTGTCTCCTAGAAAACCACACCAGATGGTCATTTGTGTGAAAAGATAGGAACGCTCACACCAGTGGCTACACTTTCCCTTATGGTTAGAGAGTCCACCTTAACTGTCAACCTGAATCATCAAATCGCTTTGACTTTAACTTTTTCTTAGACACTTCTCTCAGAGGTAGGGCCCATTTCGCTATATCTGGGAGGTTTATTAGGAATGACTTGCTTAATCTTTGTGTTCCATGACTCAGGGCCATGATTCAAACGCTGAGGACTAGGCAAGGATGTGGTGAGTGATTGCTCTAGGGACTGTCACATCCTGGGCACTGCTTACCCCCCCCGTGGCCTGCCTCTGTGGCCTTTATGTGGGTTTGCCATCTTTTGTCACAGACAAGCCCTTCTCTGCAACATGTGACAAGCATTATTTTGCTCGAACTGTCTTCACTTGTTATTTTTAATCTGTGGCGAGTCAGAGAGCTAGCTAATAAAGTCACAAGGGCTGTGTGGGAAATAGAGAGAGGGTGTTTTGGTTTATACCTGGATGTACCCCTAAAGCCTCATATACTTCTAGGTGGGGTTTCTGGAAGGTGTTTGGATCATAGGGGCTGATAATGGATTAGTGCACTGATAAGTTTACAGCTCATGTGATGTTGGGAGGTGAAGTGAAGCCTGGTGAGAGGGGGTGGGTCACTGGAGCTGTGGCCTGGAAGAGTCTTTCTCTCCCTCCTCCCTTGATCTCTCCCTCTCTCCCTCGCTCCCTCCCTCTGTGTGTGTGTGTGTGTGTGTGTCTGTGTGTTTTTCCTGCTGCCATGCCATGGACCGTTTCTTCTCTGCCATGCCACCCTGTCTTGGAGCCAGTGACCATGGACTGAAACCTCTAAAAACTGTGAGACAAAATAAACCTTTCCTCCCTAGAGCTATGGGCGCTGAATACTGTGTCTCATGATGAGAAGGTGACTAAGACAGAAGGGGTTCCAAGTGAACAGAGGAGGCAGATCCGGGTGAAATGCTTTGACTTTAGGATTTCCATTAGGACCCCAGAGCATATATTAAAACAATCGTTACTTTTTAAGTGACACTGAAGACTGAGGCATTTATCTGCACCACTCATTTCCACCATGACAGATGTCTACAAGCGAATCAGTTTAGGACAACACAAAGCATTATCCTGCAGCTCTGGAAGGCAGAAGTCTGAATGGGTCCCACTAGGCTAAGGCCAGGGTGTTCTCTGCAGGGCTGGTTTTCTCTGAGCCGCTAGGGGAAATCTGTGGCCTTCCCTTTCCCAGATCCTAATAACTACTGCTTTGTTGGCTCATGGATTCCTTTCAACTTCAAACCTCACCCGGCAGCATCTTCAAATCTTGACCTAACACTCATTGTCACCATCTCTCATTCTCTGACATTTTAAAACACATTTAAGGACCCATCTGGATAATCCAAGGCAAGCTCTGGGTCTCAGGGTTCTTAACTGTATCTGCAAGGTAATGCTCACAGATTCTGGGGGATTGGGACATAAATATATTTGGGACATCTATTACTCCACCTATGATATTAAGTAAACTTTGTTATTGTATTAGACATGGAAACAAGTGGCTAGTTATAATTTTCTAAAAGTTACTGAACTCCTTAGAGCTCAAAAGGATACAGCAATCTAAATCACCTAAAGAGACTGCAGTATTTGCTTTTTCCGTGTTTATGTCTGGATACAGAGATTTATCTGCATTTCTCTTAGGGGCATAGAGATTTATGTGTACTTCCTTTCAGGATGCAAGCATTCATCTACATTCTCTATCAGGACACAGGAACATAGAGGACTCTCTCAGTTATGTTATCCATCAAGAGGACCATTCTGGGGGTCCTTTTACCCACAGAAGTCAATGTTGATGGTCAACTTGATTGGCTTGAGGGATGTCTAGCAAATTAGTAAAGCACATTTCTGGGTGGCCACAGGGACACTTGCAGACTGCATTTGGTATCTGGTCCCTTCCTCATTCGGGTGTTTCCCCTGTGCTCTGCTTCCCAACATCTATGAAGTAAGCAGTTCCACCACTCTTCTGCCATGACACTTCAGCTTTGAAGCCAGCTAACCATGAACTGAACCCTCTGAAACCAGAGCCAAAACGAACCTCTCCTGTAAGGTGTATGTAACAGGCATTTTATCCCAGTAATGGAAAAGCTAATAAATACATATACTAAACGGTTCAGAGCGGCTTCTGGAGTAGGTATTGGAAGGAAATGTTGCTGCCATGCAGAGATGGCTGGGTATGAAACATGTTCCTTTCCTCTATCAGGTACCTACTGACACTCGTTGCCAACAACAACAACATACGTTGCTCCTTGGTGTACCTGTATGAAGTAGAGACAGAATGTACAAGCCTGTGTTTATAATCTGTGTCAGTTATATAACGATATTCTAGCAATTAGGTAATTGGATAAAAATACTTTTCAGATTTTCCCCACAAGAGTGAAAACAGAGAAGAAAAAAATTAATTTACACAACCTAGAAATATACTTTTATTTGTTCATTCATTGACTCACGCTGAATGGTTAGAATATAGAGATGAGCCAGAGAATGAGGTACTTCCCAGGTTTATATGCTCATTTTGAAGCTTAGGGACAGACTTAAATAAGAAAAAAACAAAAAATTAAAAATTTTATTGAAGATTATCATTAAACAATAGAATATATGAAGATCACTGGGGTTACCAACTGCTTGAACCTCAGGGAAGGTCTTCAATGTAATAGGAGAGTTGCTTTGAGATCAAAAAAGAGCAAGAGGTAACCATGTGAAGAATCATGCAGACTGTTCTGGATCATTCTAGATTTTTCCAGGGAACAAATGCGAAGTATAGTAGAGAAGAGATGATAATGTTGAAAGAATACTTAGAAAATCAGTTTGACTGGAACATAATATATGATAGGTAAAGATACGGGTATAGATCCTGATCCAACAAGGTCTGATTGTTTCTATTTATAAAATGTAAATAGGAAATCATTAAAATGTGAAGCACAGCGATGATACACAGGGAACATCCTGGCTGTTGTATGGTGATTAGCTTGGGGAAGAACAAGAGTTGAGATAGGAAAAGCACTTGGTAAACAGCATGGTTCATGAGGCAAGAGGGCTGATAGTGCTCAAAAAGATGACCTGAAAGGGATGTATCCACGATCACGAGTCTGAAGGAGGGATTCACAAATTGCTCACGGATTTCATTAGATAGGAAAATCGAAGATTGTATACTAATTTGCAGGATACTTATTAACTGAATACATATATATTTCTTAAGAAGAGGTAGATCCAGGGAAAATGGAATTGTGGGAGAAAGTCAGCATCTCTTTTGGATGTTCATCACCAAAAAGCCTGTTGGGCAGATGAGATGCAATGCCAAGTAGGTTGTTGGGTACAGTCTTCAGTCTAGGAGGAAACTGAATGCAGTTCTGACCTTGTAGTAGCTCTGCTCTGGCATTAGAGCACCTCCTTCCCCAGGGGTCACCCCCTAACCCCACTTTCTGAGGGGGCTGTGGCTTGCCTGATGAAGGAGCTATCCCTGAGTACTAGGCTCTCACACGTCTGAGTCTACAGGGGGAAGTCATAAGAAATATGAAATAACAACACTGTCCTTGGGTGCTGGTACACACTTAGGGTGCCTGGTATGCAGATGGCACATTGCGGTTTGTCCTCCTTCACCTCCCAGTACTAAGGGCTGAACCCAAAGCATCTACAGCGAGCTGCATGCCCAGGCCTTTGTTATTTTCAAGTAGGATTTCACATAGGGACTAACTTGTCCCAGTTCGAGCTAAAGTTGGGATCCTTCTGCCTCAATATTTCAACACAGAGGTTTGTTGAGTAAATGATTGACTTTAATTACCTTGATTTGTTGTTGTTGTTGTTGTGATTGTTGTTGTTGCTGAAACCCAAATGAGATTACTAAGTATGAGTCTCACTTCCCTCGGGTAAGAAACAGCAACTTCTGAATCTGTAGCAAGAGCCAGTGCTTCTGAGACCTCAATGCTCTATGAATCTCTGACGGTGTCACGACATGGCAGAGCCCTACCCAGTCTACCTGGGCCAGGACTTCAGATGCTGCATGGCCAACAGTTTTCCAGTCTGAGTAGCAAGGAAAGACACTCGGCCTCCCATTCTTCCACTTCAGAGGGTGACCTACCCTGAGACAGAGAGCTGAAGTGTACAAGACTTTCACAATTGACTAGGACCATAATTCTGTCTCCTGTGGGCTCCTGTAACTATTGTTTGATACTAGTATTTGACATAAATTCTCTTCGTATGCCTATGTGCATTACTTTCTAAAGAAAGCTAAGTGTCTAGAGCTCAGAGACAAAGCTCTGTAAAATTCCTGCGTAACTAGCTACAAGTCTCCTTTCCCATGTATTGACAAGGTAATTATCCAACTGACTACTGATGAATTGCCCTCATAGGGACTATGGACCCATGAGTATTAGTTAGACTCATGGAGAAATAGAAATACGGCTTTTGCCACGAAACCTGCAATTTAAATCACATAGGGCTATGGTTGTACCTGCATAGAGACCAGATTGCCTACTGTTAGTAAACTGGGCTAACTGAATAGCACACTCTTGTAAAAGTTGGATAATTGAATAAAGAAGTATTTCAGAGTATGTGGACCTCTAACTGCTACTCAATTACAAGAGGATTACATAAAACTGTGCGTTCACATTGGAAACAAATTAAACAGCAATCATGAATATTATCCAAAATAATAAAGTACTGAGTAGCTGCTCCATGTGAATGATCAGGAACATTTTCATGATTGTTCTTCAATTAATTGCTCCATCATCTGAAAGCTTTTCTCCCTTTCAGTGCACATGGCAGCATAGCATTACGCTCCCTTCCCCGGAACTCACTCACAGCTGAACGGTTTGTTCCGGGTACCACGGCGCTCAAAAGAACATTTAGTTATGTCAGAAAACAACCTCAGTGTGGCTGCCACTTGGAATTCAGTACCAAGTTACAGGCTGCAATTAAGATGAGGACCACGGTCGGAGTGGCCACCACCTCCCCAGGGGCTGTCACTTCCCCTCTGCACCCGCTGGGAAGACTGTTCCGGGCACAGAGCTCGGAAAATGGTCAGCCCTGGTGCTGTGGTTAATGGTGGCCAGTCCCAGTCCCCACACAGAGCTTGGCACTCATGCAATGTGCCAGCCACCCAGTCATTCTTTAACAAACATAGCATCTGAGTGAAGGGCTATGCTAGGCTGTAGCCAGAGATACAGGGATAGGACCTCCTGGGCCACCAAACTTAGCTTGGAGCAGGCTGGGGCCATACTGGGCTTGATCACACTGGGTCCATAAGTTCCAAAGGGCACTTTGCTTACAGCAGTTCCTCAAAAATATTTCTTGAATGGATAAATTGATGAGTAGACAGACGGACAGGTTTCAGGTATGATTTAATTCCAGTTAATAAAGCACTTTATACAGACCTATAATTTATGGAGTCCCAGTAAGCCAAAGGACAGATATTATCCTCCAGACTCTGTACATTATCTGTTGTAATCCTTATAGCCTCCTCCAAAGCCTGGTCTCCACACCACTGCACACGCAGAGATGGTGCAGAGAGAGATGTCCTTGTGCCCAAGTTCATACACTAGTGCAAAACTAAGAACTTAGATTTAGGTTAGCTGACTCTAGAACTCTTTTAAGGACTGTGCTCGGCAGCTCTCTCTCCTAACTTTCTTAGTAGCCAAGAGTTTTCCAGTTGTGCTTTTCGATGTAAAAATGAAAAGCAAGCAATTTTCTTCCATGGGACATGTTCAACGTGATAGCAAAAGCAATTTTCATCCTGTGGTTCCATCGTTCTACTTTTCTCAGGATTTCCTGGAGCTGAAGCCTGGGCTGACTTATTCTTTGATTGCAAGAGTCAAGGCAGCAGAACTTTCCCAGAGAAAATTACACCTTTCCTTAGTTGGTAGAAGTCAGGTGGCCTCCTTCTTTAAGACCAGCTGCAATAAAAAATCAAAACAAATCAAAAAAACCCAGCCTCGAGCAGTTTTTAATATTGAGCCTGCAATTGACAGCAGAATTAGGGCGTGGGGGCGAAACAAGATTTTCTGAAAAGTAACATTTTTCAGAGCAATGACTTCCCAGTAATACTACAACCTGCGATTCATCATTAAAGGAAAAAGGAAGCGAAGGCATGTACCCTAAATCCTAGAGGTGAATCTTAGACTTAACATATCCCAAAGACTGGGCCTCAGCTGGTTTACTCAACACCCCTCTGGGGCTGTAGGTGTGTTGGGGAGGTTTCGCAGGAGGGCAGAAGGTGGGGACATGGACCGAACAGAGAATTCCCAGAGCTCCAAGGCTGTCATTGTCACATTCCGTTGGATTCCACTCAGCCCCTGCCTAAACTGTTGGGAGGCTGGGCCCTGCTGTGCCACTCAGTGGGGAGAATTAATAAAAGCAGTTTGGAGCAGGTTCTCGAAGTGATCCTCAGATCAGCAATCACGGACTAGACCGTGGTCGGCAGCTTTTCCGTATAGGGCTAAAAAATTGTTTAGATTCTGTGGCCTCAGAGGCAACACTGAGGACATTGTATGCATTTTTATAGCACAAGAAAGAAGAAAACAGATTCCGTTAAGTTTTGTTGATAAAATTCGAACCCTAATACAGAGTGCAGTCATTCATCTGGAGGTCCCCTAATGCCAAGAATGTAATTTGGTGAGCGGGAGACCAGTATTTCACGGAAAGTTAGTGTTTCCTATCATGGCGTCCATTGCAAATGTTCACCTGTAAAATCCATTGTCAGGCTTTACAAGAACAAGCCACAGCAGGTATTTGGATCTGTTCTCTAGCTGGACCCGAGGCTTGTTAGAAATGCAAATTGTAAGGGCCACAGCACAGCCATGTGACCAGGAGCCTGAGGTGGGTCCATCACCTGTGTCTTAACAAGTCCTCCAGGGGATTCTGCTACCTAAGAACGTTTGAAAATTACTGAGTTAAAGAAACTTTGAGGGCCAGTGTCACCCCGCCCACCCTGCTGTTGCCATGGCGACGGCCCTTTCTCAGTCAGAGCACTGCCCCTCTCTTTCCAGCGCCAGGGACTCCGTGGGTTTGTCAGATGTGTACTGTGCTTGGTTATTCCTTGTTTTTTTGTGGTGCTGGAGACTGAACCCTGGGCTGTGTAAGGGCTGGAAATCTCACTACAATCCAGCATGTAGCCTTCAAATAACCTGATGAGTTTGAGGCAGTTCCTTTAAGAACCCACCAGGCTGGCCCTGGGATCTCTCCACAGGGAACAGACGGCCCCTCTAGAATCAGCTAAAGCCTGGCTGGAGGAAGCTCCTCTCCCCAGTGCTGGTGGCTGGGCTCTCAGACAGCTTTGCCAGGGAGCCCCGAGATCCAGATTGCTCAGCTAAGCTGGGACTTTCCCCCTTTGCAATTGCTACCTAGGAGCCACCTCTGGCCAGGAGGAAATGAGTGAAACTGCAGCAGGGGCACTGCGTCTTGATTGAACTGGTGTTCTTGGTGCTACGATGATTTCACACGATTTATAAATAACATTTCTGTAGCACGCTCAGCAGGAAGAAACAGAGCCGGTTCCTGGGGTTCCTTCTCTCTCTGACTCATCTCTTTCTCTCTATACCCCTGCCTCAGTTTCTCCATGTGTCCTATGGAAAGAATCAATCAAACCCAATGCCAGCACTGTCTTGGGAATAAGCAGTAATTTGTGTCGGTCCCCGCGGGTGTCGAACGCTGAGGATTATTATTATATGTGGCTGGCCTCACAGACTGACAGGCTGACAAAGGGTGCGGAGGACCTGTTATTCCCATGGCTTCTCTCCTGGCCCACACTGCTTCCTCGTCCATCTGGCACCTTGGAGGCATTGATATTTTTTTGCTAAAAATTCAGCTCGCTCTTTAGACCAGCAGGACCCATTTGTCAGTCAATTTCCCCCCCCACACACACACACAATTTCTGAGAAATTTTAAACAGAGTCCCACTTGCCTGGTCCTCCTCCACCCACTGTCTGACGTGCAGATCTGTTGAGTCACTTGGAGGTTTAGACAACAAAAGACAAGGCAGGGAGGAAGGCGCCTGCAGAAGGGCTGCTAAGTCTCCCTGGCACAGCCTCCGGATAGTTCCTGTTAATATCAGTTCACGGACCCGGTTAGCTACAGGACTCCTAGGTGGTATCTGAGGATTGGGACCCAAGCAGACATGAGCGGGATTTTCGGGCAGCAGCACCAGGAAGGCTGCAGAGGTGACAGGAGCGCTGGATGCTCTTACTTTTAAGGTGTCCTCTAAGACAAGGATCCGGAGGGACACTGCCCCAAGCCAGCCCAGCGCTCTGCTTCCATGCAGGCATCTCCTCTGGGCCAGCTGCAGCGTAAAGGGTACAGCCTTGAGACGCATTGAGTCTGTGGAGTTCAAGGAGAGCAGGAGGAAGACGCTTCCCAAAAGAGACGGAGGAGCCGGGTGTGGGGGCGCATGCCTGTCATCCCAGCACTTGGGAGGCTGAGGCAGGAGGATTGCTGCGAGTTCGAGGCCAGCCTGGGCTACAAAATGAGTTCAAGGCCAGACTGAACTGCACAGTGAAATCCTGCCTAGAAAGGCAAAATGGATAGATAAATAAATAGTAAATAGAAATGATGATGGAGACAGGGAGGGGAGGGAGAGTTTCAGAAACCATCTCGTGGTGAATATCCTGCTGTGAGTCTGCTCTAAAAGCAAGTGGGTGTCTTGTTTGAACTCACACCAAGGCAAAAGGAGACAGCAGCACAGAGAAACATTCAAGATTCGGAGAAGGCAAAAGCGTGAGCGTTGCGCAGAATCGGGAGAAGTATGAAACACTTTTTTAAAGAAAGGAAATGCACTCTGCATGGGTTCTTGAGACTCAGGAAAGGAAACCGCAAAGTGAAGACCTCAGAAACAAAGCTTGCCTCTGACCTCCTGCTTCACCCCTCTCTCACCCCTTAGCTCCCCGCAGCACAGGTCACAGAAACTAGAAATCCTCTTGGCTGAAGTGGGTCAAAGAAACCAGAACCCCTCTCCACAGAAGCCAGCGGCCAGCATGTCCCTTCATGTGGCCTCATCTTTCTGAGAAGGACTGAGCCTACCTTGTTCAGTCTGTGGCTCCGAAGACCCAGATCCCAGATGGGGTCTCGCCCTGGCCCACATCTGCAGGGCTCCTCCTCTTCTTCTTCTTACAGTAAGGACACCAACCCTTCCGTGTCTTGACTGAAATTTCTTCCTAACTTGCTCTTTGTTCTGGAATTTTAATTTGAAGTTAATTAACTAAAATTTTAAAATCTTATGTAGTACAAACTATCAGTATATTCTTTTCATGACTTCTGTCTCAGTATCCTGAGATCCAGTGTATATTCATTTGCATTTTCTTTGAATTTGTTAGCAGTATAATTATTTTGCTTTTAAAAGATATATCTATTTGCAATTCATTTTGGAGAATAGTGAAAAGCAAGGACTTTTTTTTTTAACTGACTAAGTAACCTAGAAAATTTTATGTAAAAATCTTGACTTTCGACAAAAAGCATCTCTTTTCATGTGTTAAAATCTCTTTAATTGATTTACCTATCAGTACACGTTGAAACTATCTGTATCTTTTGTTATCATCTGAACTATCCCTTTAATTACTGGATTTTGTCACTGATCTGTGTCTATGTTTTTTCAAGCACTTTTAAATTTTAAAAAATATAATTACAGTTTCTCAGGAGGTTGCAAAGATTATCCAGAGAGATTGATTTTGTAGACCTTGCATCTGTATTTTCCTTTAGTTTCATCTCGCAGACTTACAGCACAATATCAGATTCAGCAAATGGACACTGGCATGGTCTGTGTAGAGTTCTATGACATTTTACACATGTGTGTGTGTGTGTGTGTGTGTAACCGTTACCCGAACCAAGATTCAGAACTACTCCACCACCACTGCAGGGATCTCTGTCTTATACTTAAGCCACCTCAAGTCCTCTGTCCACTTGTCACTACCGATAAACAGTCATCTGTCCTCCATCCCCGTAACTCTGACACTTGGAGAATATTCCCCCAAAAGGAAATACACAGCAAGAGCCTTTAGAGAGGTCCATTTCCACTCAGCACTTGAGAGCAAAGCTATTGCTTGAGTCAGTAGCTGTCCTCTTTTATCGGGTAGTAGTGTTCCTGCGTGTGACTAAACCACAGCTTATTCCAGCCATCGTGAGACAGTTCGGTTGTTCCCAGTTCCTGACCATTCACATAAAGCTTCTGTGAATAACAGCATATAGATTGCATGGAGATACAAGTTTTCATTTCTCTGGGATAAACTCCAAAAGGCAAAAGGTGAGTCATACAGTAAAAATATATTCAGTATTCTTAAAAGCTGCTGAATTATTTTAAGAGGACATATGCCTCTTAAATTACTATTGGTAATGTATAACATTTTATATTTTTACATTCCTACCAGTAATGTGTTAAGAGTTCCTCCTCACTGCCACAAGCATTTGGTATTGTTACTATTTTTTACTTTTAGCTACTTTAGTGGTAGTGCAGTGTCGCTCACCGTGGCCTTGCCTTTTCCTAAGAGATGGTCTGAAACAAACGTCACTTCATGGACCTGCATTGCAGCACCCCTTCATGGAGTTCCCGGCATACACTGCCCATTTTCTTGTGGGGTTTGCTTTTTACTATTACATTTTAAGGCTTATTTCCATAGCTTACATTTGACACCTTTCTCAATATGTCCTTTACACATATTTTCTCACTGCTTTTGGGTTATCTGCTTGATGGGGTCATTTTTCAAACCAAAGATCTTGTTTTTGCTGGTTCTCTGGTTGGCTGGTTGGTACTAGACCTGGGGCCTTGTGCATTCCAGGCACATGCCCCACAGCTGTGCTGTGCAGACTCCCAAAAGTTCTTAATTTGGTTGAAGCCCAGCTCGTCCACTTCTTCTTTCTCACACTGTGCTTTTGGTGTCATGTTTAAGAACACTAAGGCCTGAAGCCTGAATCCCACACATTTTCCCCCAGCGTCTTCTCCTAAATATTTAATAGTTCTGGGTTTCTTTTTGAAGTCAGACCCTTTTGGTTTACTTGGTTTTTACAGTGTGATGTGTAGTCTGGGTCTGTTAAGAAAGCAGGGTTTTATTGTGTTCAGTGCTGACTATTAACCATTTAGTGGATACTCTTTAATCCAGAAATTCTCCTTCTAAGACTTTTCCAGGAGAATTTCCTAGTGCCCATCATAACTTTCCCCCATAAATGCCTGGCTCCCCAGACCTCCCTGCTCTTACATATAAACTTCAGAATGCTCTATTTTACCTTATCAAAATACATTTGTAGAGAAATCCATCATTTTAGGTGTATACATAAGTGGATTTTAATGTCTTTACAGTTTTGTAGCTGCCCTCATACTCTTATTTTAGAATGTTTATCACGTCTGAAAGAAGTCTTCTGTGGGAAAAACAATCTTTCTGTTCTTCTGCACCCAGCCCCAGACAATCACTGGGCACGTTCTCCCTCTGCAGATTTGCCTTTTGCAGACTTTTCATATAAATGGAAAGCTAAATTCCCACATGTGGGCTTTGGTGTCTGGTTTCCTTTCCTGCACACAATGTCGTTATCTTTCTGCTATAGCATGTGTCCGGCCTTCATTCATTCCTTTTTTGTTGCTGAGTGGTATCCCACTGGCTGAATATGCTACATTTTTATAATCTGTTCACTAGTTAATGAGTACTTGAGTTGTTTCTGCTTCTATAAAGCAACCATGAATAAGGCTATGAGCATTCCTGTACAAGTCTTATGTGGAAATATCTTTTCATGTCTCTTGAGTACATCTGTAGAATAATGTTATAAAGTTAACACTTAAAAAGAAAAAGTTAAAAGTTAAAACAGAAACACCCAGTTGTACGTGGACTGGTGCTGCTTTTAGACAAAGGGATAACTGAGGTTCTTAGTATCTTTCCATCTGGAAAAAATGCACTTGCTTCCATTTACCCAAGTGATAGGCTTCTGTCCTAACCCTTTATTTATATCGTCTCCCTGAGGAAGAGGCTGCTGTCTGCTACTTGTGATTCATTTTGTGCCCCTGTCTTTTGCCCACCAATCCATCTGCAGCCCGGTACACAGGAGGTGCCCAGGAGGCCCTCGCCAGTCCCCTTTGGCGTTAAGGATGCAGCAGGGCAGGACACAAAGCCACTGCTCGCACCAAGTGTACTTTCTAGATAAGCAGAGGGACCATGTGCATGAAACCACCAGCCAGGTGGACAACACAGTGGCAGCAGCAGGGTTAGTGAGTGAGAATTTAAAGGCAGGAATCAGTGCTCTGGTGAAAGGCCGGGCTGTCCTTCCGATCTACAGAGTCTCGGAGACCCAGAGCACCAATGTCTTCCACACTGGCCTGAACCCAAGGTCCCGCTCAACTCCTCAGCCCAGCGTGGGGGGCAGGAGGGCAGTGAAAGCATAGGTCTGTGCGGCCTTTGCCAGCTGGAAGACAGGGCAGGAGGGGGCACGTCACAGGCTCTGAGATGAAATAAGCTGCAGGAAAGCCAGAGGGGCTTCATTTACCACCTCCCTCACCTGGCCATGAGACCCTGTAATCCTGCCAGTTCCTCAAGTGCGTTATGCCCATGACACGCGCTGCTGGCCCAGGAGATTGGCGAAGCTCTGGAAACTCAGAGCTGCCTTTGACTGGAGGGTGTGAGAAATGGCTAGGAAGAAGCCTCCGACTCTGAGAATGGGTTTGAGGGGAGAAAAACCCTGAAGCAGTGAGGGCCTGGGTGGCCGTGTGGACAAGGGGAAACTCCGGCCCAGAGCAGTGAGGACCATCTCACGCAGAGGCTCAGAGCCAGGCTTCTCTGCCCTGGTCCTGTGGGGTGGAGGCTGCAGGAAGGAGCAGCCTGCAAGCACCCAGAGAACTCTGCAAACCACGAGTCGCCACTATGAGCCCCACGCAGACACACTGTGACAAAACGCTATGGAATCCATCGGGTGAGCATGACACACAAAATCCTGTCTCAGTAGCGGCGTCTGAATTGGGTGTGAGCACATCCCCCCCGCTGTGTAAAGCGGCACTTATGAACTGTTTCTTCAAAAGATGGATGTGAAGTGGATTGAGCCCTTTCTCTGTTGTCAAACCACGCAGGACTCTGGGTGCTTGTCCCTGTGTGGATGATGAGAGGGCAGAGAGAATTCCCCTGCGGAGATTCCAGGAGCTCACTAATGAGCAGGGAAGGGAGTAAACAGCACCTGCACTGTGCAGAGACCAAACAGAGGGGCCAGGCGGCTCACAGGGCTGCAGAATCGAAAGCAAAGGTTTGCGTGGATGAAGAAAACGTGCTGGGGGAAAAAGATGATACTCAGCTGGGGAAAATGCCAACTGATACCTCTGGGGTGTTTTCCAGAGCAACAAGGTGGCTAATGGGCTAAATAAACCTGAAAAGCAGCACTGAGGAAAGAGGCCAGGACGGTCAAAGAATAAGAAGGCGGTGGAGGGTGCAGGTAGATTCTGACCGCCAGTGACAGCCCTGAATGGTGAAACCTGGTGGCTGGAGACAGAGGTTCTTAGCGAACAAACCACCATGACAGCTGAGTTGTGGGGGTTTGCTTTATTTTTAATTAATTAAGTTTATTGGTACATGCTGGGTAATACAGAATGATCATATTCATTATAGGAAATATGTAGTGGTACTTGATTATTTTTTCCCCAATCCCCTTACTGCCTTTCAACGCCTCTTTCTCTCCTTATTTACAAAAGCTTTGTTTCCCTTTTTCCTTCTTTCCTCACCCTTTTTTCTTTTCCCTCCCTTCCTTCCCCTCCCTGCTCTCCTTCCCCTTCCCATTTGAACACTTTCTTCCTCAGATGAAGAAATACGAACAGCAAAAAAAGGTATGAAAATGTTCAACATCATTGATCATTCAAGAGATGAAAATTAAGACAACACTGAGATTCCATCTCACCCCAGGAAAAATGGCTACTATCAAGAAATCAACCAATCACAAATGCTGGGGGGGCTGGAGGGGAAAAGGAACCCTTCACCCCTCCCAGCCCCGTGGGAGTGTAGACTGGTGTAACCACTGTGGAAACCAGTGCAGAGAAACCTCAAAAAGCTAGGATTACAGGTTGTATTGGACCCAACTACTCCCCTTCTGGGTATCATCCCAGAAGAACTAAAAACATCATACTACAGCAATATATGTGCACCCATGGTTGTCGCAGCAAAATTTATAATACCTAACTCTTGGAAACAACCCAAATGTCCATCAACAGAAGAATGAATATAGAAAATGTGGATTTTTTGTGTGTGCAGTGGAGTATTACACTGCTCTAAAGATGAATAAACTTGAGCTATTCCTAGCTGAATGGCTGCACCTCGCAGCCCTCCTCTTAAGTGAGGTAAATTGGCCACACGTGTTGAAATACTGCATTGTTTCTCTGGTGTGAGAAACTAAAAGTGTAAATAAGGACCAAAATGTATAATAGAGATTGCAAAACAGGAAGGTTGTATTTCATAAATTATATTCTTAAAAAAAAGTTGTGTTCTTATGACTCAAGCCAAAGGGTCCCGTGACTCAGAATGATTTTAGGGAGAAAATGCTATCAGACAAAAACACACAGTTTTCAGGTTTTCCTTCATTAATCTTCCTTGTATGTTTTAGGAGTCTTACGCTTCTCTGTAAGAACCTGGTGTTAGTAGACTCATGCTGGCCTGCCTCCCATCACTACAACAAATGGCTGAGATGGTCGAGTTAGGAAGAGGAAGGATTTTTTTTGGCTTGCGCTTTTGGAGGGTTTGGTCTACCATCAGGTGGCCCCGTGGCTTTGGGTCTATGGCGGCACATTCTGGCGTGAGTCCGTGGCAAGCAAAGCCACTGACATCAAGGGTGGGATGCAAAGAGTAGAAGAGAAAGGGGCTGAGGTCCCAATTTCCCCTCAGGGCCCTGCGCCCAGTGTCCGGAAGTCCTGCACTGGCCCCCACTCATGAAGCCCTACCCCGTCCTGAGAGCATCCTGGGGTGGAGACCAAGCTTCCAGCACACGGCCTTTGATGACACCCAGCCAAAGCACACCATGGTTCAGTCCAAACTCACAATGTATTTTAAGCCTGGTGAACCGTTGTGTTCCAAAAAGAGCTGAGATTCTCAAACATCCCACCAATGAGGAAGTCTGGGACTCACAGGTTCAACTTAGGGTGGGATTCAGAGTGGCACAAACCAAAGCACAGTAGCTTCCTGTGGCCTGGGACATTGCCATCTTACTGTGTTTTGAATAACCAGTATTTTTAGTTCCACCAGCGAGGCAGAGAAAGCTGCCCAAGGAACATGAAATAAGAGACGTGATCCTGGCTTCTGCAGCTGAGAATAAGAATCCGATTGCTTGGTATAAAGAAGCCAGTTTGGGTTTTTCAGGATCAAATTTCAGATAACAGGAAAGAATCTTTAAAAGCAGAGTAGTACTTTCTTTTAATCACATCCTTCAATACCAACTATTCAACATTCTGCATCTTTTAAATATGACATTAATATGTATGGGGTACAAGAGGTTATGTAACACACCCTGGAGATTTTAACAGCCACGAAAGCAAAGAGGAAGTCACGTGAGGTGGCTTGGCTTTCTATATCCTCTTCATACACAGGCCATTTTCAAGCCCCTACCTCATCCATGTGTGAGGAAATCACTCAAGGAAAAGGGACGGAAGCCATTGGTCTGACATGGTTTAGAACCTGTCTTGCTTAAAACACAAATGTGTCAACATTTTGATGTGTCCATCAGCAGTAGAGATGGAAAGGGAAAATTGGAGTTCAGGTCCGCAGCCTTGTAACTTCCTTGGTGAGGAGAGACATAGGTCAGTGATGCTACTCTGCCCAGCCATCCTCCTGTGGCTTTGGATTTGACAGCTGTAGGGGAAATTCCTTCACCGCCCACGAAACGGAAGCCGCAGACTTAGTGAGTTCTCACACTTCTGGAAAAAGCCCTTAGATACACCTGGGCTCTGGTGAGTAAGATTTCTAAGGTGACCGCCATGTTTGCGATCATGCCTAATTCTGCTCCCTTGGGTTGTGGTTTGCTTAGTCTTGACCATATACATACATATGGCTGCAAATGGGAAAAACATGATTTACCTCACCACCCCAAAAATGGAACTGCAATACTGATCAGTATCAAATTCCCAGAAAAGTATCATTTCTCTATCATTGCATTCACATTAATGGCATCAAAGTCAGAAACTACAAGTGTTTGGGAGGAATTGGAAGGAAATCCACCACCGTTACACTCTGTGGGTAAATGTATTAAGCTCTCACTCAATCAGTTGTACTTAGCTCTTTCTCTACAGACCTTTCCACAGTCAAGTCCTGACCCGTGGAGGGAATGACTTTGGAAAATTACAGAAATCAGGAGTATTTCATAGCATTATGTCTGATTTCCCTGCATATCACTTTCCAGTACACTGATACTCCATACCAGTGTCTTGCCTCTACAAAAAGTTGTGTAATTACTTTGTCTGTCAAGAAGTAATGTTCGCATCTTTATCACCAGAAAACAAATATTTGTGATGCTTTTCCAATGTAATGATGCTTCAGTCTTCTTTAGTATAAAGAAACCAACTCTGACTATAAGGTTTTATAGAAATTTGAAACCAAATTTACTGTGAAAAATGTGTGTTTTTCCCCTATATGGGAAATATATACTATTTGGAGCTCATTTTAATAATTTAACATATCTTTTATGATTCTGATAAGATCACAAGAGTTGCACTAGGCAAAAAAACATGATACAAATAACTAGAGATTCATTGGTTTTATAAATTAAACATATATATGCTTTATGGTTTGACTTGGAGGAGGCTGATTTTTTTTCTTTGCTATGACTTTCGTTACCCCCAGGGCATATGACTGCATAGTAAATGTTGCCAGATGGGACCATCTGAAAGATACATGGAATAAAAAATAATTGGTGGCACTCCCTGAGCTATAAAATTCAAATCTTCGTTATGGCCCCTTGGCCCCTTCGTGAGGCTTAAACTTCCAAGTTTATAATTGCACAGCTGCAGTGGGGATTGTGAGGCTTGCAGAAGCTGCTAAAGACCCACCACCCAAGGTCCTACCCAGTACACTGCCGTGGTGCCCCAGTGTCAAGGCTGTAAGAGGCAGGGAAACCTAAACGACTTGGAAGCGTGGTTAGAGGAGCAGCGAGAGGACTGGAGAGACAGAATGGAGACAAGAGGCTGCTGACAGCTGTTGGGTTCTCCCTGGGAACCATGCAGCAAGTGCAGGAGCCTGCGAGATCAGGCCCCAGCTTCACAGGTAGCTGTTCACCCCCACCGCATCTCCAGGACCAATGAGGTGCCGGGACGGAGAGCGAGAGCCCCAAAGGTAGGTCTTCTCTCCATGACCTCAAGCATCTGACAAAAAAGCTCCAGACCGTGATACTCACACCCCAGACAAATCTGGTAGTGGCTTAGTGGCTCCACGACTTACAGAATAAGTGTAGGGGTGGTGATAGAGACAGACGGAATATTATATAGTGAGTACGTGGTTTTCCCTACCATCTGTCCACCTAGGGTATTCTGTAGGGGTGAAAGGGATGGTGGGGGCCTGATCCCCACTGCAGCTCAGTGCTGCCCCCAACTCATTTCCTTACAGCTACCTTGAGGGAGGGGAGTCCTAGGGCACTCCTAAGACAACACAGCTATACTCAGAGACGTAAGTAACTTGCTCAATGCAGCAAGGCTGCAAGGAGCGTGTGAGTACCCTGGATCTAAAGATTAATCCAGGAATAGAGTAAATGCAGTCTTTTAGAAGCTCAATTCGGGCCCAACACCCACCATGCCTATTTCCAAGACAGAGGCAGAGGCCTGCAAAAGCCACTACGTTGTATGTTTCCTCGTCTGTCTATGCTAAAAAACACACTGCTGTCCTGTGAACGACACACTCAGAATTTGGCCTCAGACATCAGATATCTCCAGGGTCACTATCTGAAAGACACATCTGAAAGTTAGACATTGCTCCCCCCAACAGACACACATGCGTGCACACACACATACACCCCAAGTCACAGACAGCCAAGACTACGATCACGTAAGTTCGTTACGTTCTGTTGCCGTGTCTCCAGTTTCACGTGCACAAAAATCACCTGGGCAACTTGATCAAAGGCTCCGACTCGGCTGTCTTGGGTCTGAGCTGGGGTGTGCAGCTCTAAGCAGCCCGCGGGGCGCAGGGCTGCACAGGGAGGAGCACAGGGCCGGCTTCTCGCTGGGCTTCTGCACCTACCTGCCAGTGGCCTGCTGGCCACCTACCACCTGGGCCAGCCGCTCTTCCCAGCCACTTCAGAGGCCTCACAGCCCTCAGGGAGGCCACGTCCCGCTCACATACTCAAGCCTGTCTTTCCTTCCTCCCCCAAATCCACTGCAGGTCGGGGGAGCGACGTGCAGACTTGTGAACTGCCCGATTGGCTTTTCTCCCTGCAGGAATTTTTCCGTAATTTTGGAAAGTCTTCCAGCCTTTGAGATGCCCCCCTCTCCCACTGCACTGGCTTTTTCTTTGCTGACTCTAACTGGATGATAGACCGTGTCCTTTAACTAGCTTCTTGTCCCAAGAATGCATTCGAGTGGCTCATTTTCAGCTTTCCCTTCTCGGTGGAATGTCACTCCTGAATACCCCTCTCTGGATACCCAGCCTAATTCATTCTCTCTTACTACCCCTTCTGAGCAGCCCCAGAATGCTTTTTAAACATCTTCGCACCCCTTATCAAGAGGTAAACATTTCTCAGTATCGCACTTATGCACTATCCAGCCCCTCTCCCTACCCACTGAGGGACAGGGATTTGGTTTGCACTGATCACCACTCTGTCCCCAGGGCCCAGGAACTGTCAAATAGTAGGTGCTCAGAAAACACTTGTTGAATAAGTGCAGGACTCACAGTGCTGGGCCCACAAGAGATGGTCGACAAAACGCTACTGGTGAGTCAGAGATCTGGGATCTTTTCATTCTTTACTTTCAAAAACTAACTCTTCTTTGCGGCTGTGTACCCAGCACAGCTTATAGCATGAGTCTTCTTTTTTTATTAGTGTGTATCTGAGATACATAACACATCTTGACCATTTTTAGTCCCAATCTCCATCACCATTAATTTTGAAAGATCAGACAAGTAAGTTATAATTTACTGAGCTCTTAGTGGCACAAGTCATCTGTGCAGGACACTGTAAACTATACGAAACAACTTGGACATCAGGGTGGACGCTGGGTGCACTTTGGGAACACGGGGCAAATGGAGCTGTGGGTCCCTTCTCCGTGGCTCCACTGAGGACACCCTCTCTGTGAAGTCTGTTCCAAGCCCATCTTTGATCTACTTTTAGGTCTGCCTTTCTAGGTCCTCATCAAAGATCTCAAATTACTCTGGAAGGCACAGAATCCAGAGTTGATGGTGTACATGGAAAATGGTAGAAAAGTCAGGCTATTTGGGAAAATTGAATGTACAGAAAATGAACTGTTAGAGAAACCAATCTTCTGGTAGGTCTGCAACTGAGAGCACAGTTATCTGTAATAATAAGGATGGACAGGAGAGAAGGCAGGAATGAAGGCCGACAGGGTCACACTGCATAGAGCAGAAGACCCTGCCTGGTTCTGAGGGATGTGCTTGGATTCTGCGTTATTCCTTTACCCTGGGCTTTGTGATGGAGGAGGCTGGGTTTGAACTTCATGGATTTTTCTCATCAGCACAAAAAGGGGGTTCATCGTGACCTTGACACTAGGGTGACGTTACCTTTCATTTCCAAACTGTAGTTCTTGAAAGTGAAGCTGAATTCTTTCTCTTTGGAAGGGACCTGGGGATTGGAGGCAGAGGCAGGTACCTGTCCTTCTAGCCAGCAGCATCCTATGGAGAAAAGCTGCAGGTACAAGCCACGAAACCTCCACTTAGGAAAAGCCCTAAGGCTCCGCCTGGCCCAGCTGGAGACGTGTGCCCTGGGGCTTGGTGGCACTACTGTTCTACTCAGTCTCAGCTTGGCGTTTGGTCTATCTTCTGACTCTGCTCCCTGAAAAACTGAATGAGGCTTTACTAGTCATTCTCCCATCACTGGGACAGCCGCAGTTTAAATGAGATGAGGTGTATTTGGTTCACAGTTTTCATGGGTTCAGTCCATGGTTGGCTGTCCACAAGGCAGAAATAGGCATAGTGTGGAAGGGCATGGCAGAGAGAAGCTCAGCCTGTGGTAGCCAGGAAGCAGAGAGAGAGAGAGAGAGAGAGAGAGAGAGAGAGAGAGAGAGAGAGAGGCCTAGTGACACACCCCTCCAACCAGGGCCCACAGCATATGAACTTCTGAAGCCATGAAAGGATACATCCACTCATGAGTATACCACCCATAACCCAGTCATGTTTGAAGGAGGGCATTTCAGAACTAACCCATGACAGAGGTTTTAATCCACTGTTGTGCGTTGTGTTTTCTGCCTTCTTTGGCCTGTAGGTGTACCAAGACAAAACTGTGAAGCTACAGAGGATCATCACAGTTGGCTTCCAGATGAAACGCAGGATGCCCAATTAAGCTTTAATTTCAGATAGACAGGAAATAGTTTTGTGGTCGAGGAAGATCCTGGTAACAGTCAAGTTTGTTAACCCTCCTGTTGCTTACCATATTGTTTTTGTTTGTCACACTTGTTTACCATTTTATTTTTTATTGATGGGGATATGAAGGGAGTGAAGGCATAAAGAGGAAGAATGGGAGATTCTGTGTCCTGATCCCAGCCTAGGGTGGTGATTTCTTTCTGCTTATGTAGACCTGCCTCACAGGCTGGGATGGAGCTTTCTGTGGAGTCCTCATGCGTCTAGTCTGGAGAATATATCTCTTGGTTGTGATTTTGCAAATTTCTAATTTGAATGAAGTGTGACATGAATTTGAAACCTGAGTTCACCCAGCAAACTCTAATTAAAGGAGCCAGGTTAATTGCAAAATGAGCACATTACCAAAGGAGGAAGTCCTTTTACCCTGCAAAGTGGGCTTCCTGGAGCAGCTTTGGGCCACTGTGGAGAGGGACAGTTTAATCGCAATGGCTGATCCTGGGACCTCTCGTTGGGAGATGAGGTGCACACAGGTCCTGTGTAGGTTCCTGGGAATTCAATGGAGCTGGAGAGGGAGGGCTTTGAACTGGGTGATGTTAGGACCAGCAAGGTCCTAGCTAAGTCTGCACACTTAGAATATGCTAAGCATTAGCTTACGCCACCTAAACTCATTTAGACCTCATCCCAGCAGTGCTGACGTGGATAATGGTACCATTATCCCCCTCATTAGAGATGGGGGAACTGAGTCAGGAAGGCTGAAGTAACCTCGTTTCTTAACTAAATTAAGAAGCTGGTTTGTGGAAGGGATAAACAATGTGAGAATTAGTGTGTGCAGAGGAGGCAGCCCTGGCTGCTGGGGGCACAGTGGAGGATGAGATGGGTTGAGTATGCCTGTGGCAGGCCACCGTCTCTCCACTGGTAGCTCAGATGCACAGAGAACCGTGCCAGGCCGTGATCATGACATGATCAGCGAAGTCCTGAATAATTGATGACACAGAGCCCATTATAGAAGGCCTCTTTTAACGAAAGAGCAAATGAAAGGTTTCAGGTCGGTCAGAGTTTAATGAGACTAAGCTAATCTTTTTCTTCGTCTATTCCCCGTTCCCAAGGCCACTCTTCAAGACTGTCCCTGCTAAAACAGATTCCCAGGGCTGCAGGGAGCTGGGAGACATGGGAGAACTGTCCAAACCAGGAAGCCTTAGCCCTCAGTCCTCAACAGGAGAGCACCGGTGTCCAACAGTCTCAGGAATCAGCCCAGCCTAATGTGGACCAAGAAGGAAACAAGGCCAGAGGCCCAAGAGTATCAGGGCTCTTCGCAAGAATAACCTTATGTAACTTGAAAAGTCCCTGGAATGTCTGCAGATGCTGTCACAGAGGAAATAAAGGACTACGGTGCCAACAGATGGGGTCTGTTTGATTTCCTCTGACACTGCGAGCTGAAAAGCAAAGAAAATTACTGAACTTGTTAACACTCCTGGTTAAAGTACAACAGTTCAAAGTACCAAGGAGCTGGGTTTGGAAGGGAAGCTCTTGGGTGATAAACCATAAATGCTGTTCCGGTCATCCAGCTAAGAAAGCTAGCCATGTCCCCAGGCCCACCCGCCTAGAAAAAGTCTTTCCTTCTCCAAATCCCGCAAATGAGTCTTAAATGTGCAAATGACGGCTCTCATTTATGCAGAAATTTGAAACTATTAACAGCTTCATCCACCTGAAGCCCTATGGAAAATTCCTCCATGTTATTCCTGTGTGTGTGACTCGGTATACAGAGGGCAGGAGTGGGCAGCTCCAGTGGGCAGCTGGCTGTGTAGGGAAAAGAAACTGCGGGTCTCACCTTCGTGTAAAACACCAGATTATCACCAGGATTCAAGAAATCTGGATGTCCAGAGCCCAAAAAGGCTTTAGAGGACAACTAGTTGAGTTGTTTCCTCTTTGTAGTGATTTCCCTAAAAGGGGACAGTCAAGGTGGGATTTAAAACTCTCCCGCTGTGGAGGCTTGAGTTCTAGCGTTCTCCCCGCCAGCGCAGGATTAGACAGGTGGAAGGAAGTGGCCTCTGGTCACCCTGATCATAATACAGATGCACCCTTTCCCGAGAAGGGGCACAAGGACGACCTCCCACATAGGTCCCCAGTTGTCTGGAGGATTCATTTCTCCTCTTCCGTGCACAGGCATCTGCCCTCCGTTCCCACCCCGCCTCGCACCTCATTAGGCACATTTACATCAGCGGACCTATCAATCTGGGAGCTTTATTTATTTATTTAGAAATGCGTGCTCTCGGTTGAAACACAAGCCCATGCTGCATACACAGAGCTCAAACTGGGGGCGACCAGGCCCTCCTCCTGGGGACCCCTAAACAGCAAAACGGGATGGACAACGCCTACCACCACCACCACCAGCACCAGCACCGAAATGTGTCTGTCTGGATCCCAGATTTCAGGCAGCACTTGCTTTATCTGCTCTTCCGGTGCTCTGTTCCTGAATCTTGGCTTCCTCCTTTCAATAAATAATTAAAACCTTTCTGACTTTCTAATACCCCGTGGGGAAATTCCACTCGGAAATTCTCTTTCCCTTGTCATTTTGACTTCACGCGGAGAGGCGAGGGATGAGCAGGGGAGACGGAGCTCGGGCTCTCGCTCTCCGCTTCACTTTTTTGCAAATGACGTAGGGAGTTTGCACAGCTTCCCTGCCCCCACCTCCCCTCTTTGCTGCTAACCCCGTTCCGGGAGAATTAGTTTTCCTTCTAATCCCTGATTACCGCGCCGGGTGGGAGCGGCGGGGGCTGCCCGCGGAGGAACTTCGGAGCCCACGCCAACCTCCGCTGCACCCCAGCCGGCTGCCCGCGTCCCGGGAGCCCAGGTCCCCGGCAGGCCGGTCTCGAAGCCTGGGAGGGCGGCCGCGCGGTGACACCAGACAGAGGCTCCCGCGCCCCACCAGCCCGAGCTCGCCGGGGACAACTTACTGCGCTCGCTCGCCGGGCGTCCACATTGTAAACTCCCAAGTGGAAGCGGCCGACACTGCCGAGGCTGTGTAGCGTCCAGGAGCGGAGACAACAAAAGAGCAGACGGCTCAGAAGCGGGAGGCCGAGAGGGAGAGGGACAGAGGCAGGGGCAGTGCCCGGCTCCCAGGAGAGCGCGCCCGGGGTGCAGATGGGGGGAGGCCGGGGAGAGGCAGACCCGGCCGGGGGACGTCTCCTGGCTGCCGCTCAGACAGGTAGTTAGGGGAAAGCAGCCAGCGGCCGGCGATGGCAGGGGCGGCCCCGGGGTGACTCGGGGGGGCGGGAAGGTCCAGTGCCCCGTGCCCCGAGACGCTGCCCCGCGCCTGCCCTCGCGCCCCTGCGCCCAGACGCCTGGCTTTAGAAGGGACGGGCGGCGGCCGGCTGGAAAGGAAGCGGGGACGCGGGGACCACAGCGGAGGGGGTCCCGGGAGGAGGCGGGGGCGGGGCGGGGCGGGGCGGGGCGGGGGGGCCCTGAGCCGCGGATCGGGCCGGGTACCGACTGCCATCCTGCCGCAATCTCCCAGTGTCATGGCTCCGGTCTCTTAGCAACAGCCGCCAGTCCGGCCGCCCCGAGCTCCACTCCACCCGGCGGAGCCCGGCGCGCCGCAGCCACACAAAAGAGGCGCGAGGCCGGGGACCGCGCGGGGGCACGGCCGCCGGGGCGCCGCGGGAGGGGACGCGGCGCGCGGGAGGCGGAGCGCCGGAGGGAGCCGGGCGCCAGCAGGATGCAGGACGCCGCCGGGGACCCGACACTTCTTGGAAACTCTTGGAAATGGCTCCCGCCACGGCGCCGGAGGGGGCCGCGAGCGCGGCGAGGACGCGCGCCCCCGCTGGGCCGCTGAGCCGCGCGCGCCCGGGGGCCTCCGCGCCGCTCTCCCCGCGCCCAGCCGTCGGCTCGGGCTGAAAAGTTTCTCCATGCTTCCTTTGTGTCGCCCGAGCGCCCGCGCCCTGCCCGGGTAAGTGAGCGATTGTTCGGCGAGGCCGCTGCCATCTTGTCACCGGCCCGGGCGCCCCGCGCCCCCGACCCCGGCCCCGGTGTTCCCGGCCCCGGCGTCCCGGACGAGGCGTCTTCCCGGGGTCCCCGAGAGGCGCTGCCTAGGGACGAGCGCGGGTGGCCCGCTGCCTCCCCTCCCGGGCGGGCGCGCTGGCAGCCGCCGCCGCGCGCAGGTGACCCCGGCACAGACGCGGCCACGGCGGAGGCCCGGGCGCGCTGCCCCGCGGGGCTGGGGTCGAGGATGTCGGGCTCTCACAGCCCGCGGGAGGGCGCAGAGCCTCCGACGCCGGGGGCTCCATCCATCACGAGCCCGGAGAACTTGACTGTCTCTTGGAAGCAGTTGTATTTTTAGACATCGCTCCGAAGCTTCCCATCCTCCACCCCTTCACCACGGGAAGCCCGGAGACCGCTGCGCCGGGCAGCAGCCGGCCTCCCTCCGCCGCTAAGTTTCTTGGATGGGATGAAAAAGGACCCCCCTGCGAGGGGGTCTCCCGGGGCACCGACCTTGGTCACCCTTTCCTGTCGGTCGGGTGGCGATGCGCTGGCCAGCTGAGCCTTCAGTAGAGCTGAAGGAATAATAAACCAGGGAGCGAATTACTAGCTATTAAACACATTTTAAAAATCTTTGGTAAACGAGTGCTGGAATCCATTCCGAGCCCTAGTGGAAGGGTATGCTAAGTGGTCACCTTTCCTTAGACCCAGGACAGCCAGCGTTCTGGGGCTCCTCGCCGGGACTCACCAAGGTAGCCCCTTCACCCAGGGGGAGGCACCCTGCAGACCAAGTCCAGCTTTGCTTCTAAAATGTCTAGTCCTTAATGCTTCATGGAGAAAACCCCAGACCTCCAGGTTATTACAGAGTCTAGGGCTGGCCACAGCAGTCTCTGTCTTGCAACTACATGATAAACGCGCTTATTTGAGGGGGGTAAGATTTACTTAAGCCTTTTAAAATTTAAAAGGTGCATAACTGTGTCCTCTCTACCCTCCCTAGCCTACCTAGTGTCTCTGTTTACTGCAATTCAACTAAGTTCCAAAGAGACACTGATCAGCAAGGGAGCTGAAGTGCATTACCATTTGCTTTGCTGTGGAGAAAGAGTCTGCCTGCACTAATACAATAGGAGGAGGGCTCAGGGCCAGCGGTGTTCACCCCAAAACCGACGCAAAGCAAGGAACCCCACATTTTCAAAGGGCAGTTTATTCTAAAACGCAGGTTATCTTAGAAAGGGTAATATACCAAAAGGCCTGCCAGGGAGACTGTGTCTTTCAGACTAAGGCAACACCCTTGTATTAGCATCTCTGTTATGGGAAAGGAAATACGCTAACTGAGGGTCCAGCGGCACTGGGACTTCAGGAGGCTGTCAGATAACCACAAACAGGCACCTGGGAATTGAGCTCTGCAGGCTGCACTGCAAACAACTAAATAAACTTCCGAAAGACAGTCCATGGATTGGTGCCACCTTCCTTTCCCAAACATGACCTCATGGAAAGGATGGAGCCAGGAGCTGTCCCTGGGGAAACGCCACCCTAGAGACGGTCTCTACTCCTCTGGGTGCTGGCATAGCATGCTGTGGGCACGTTACTGGGGGAGGGGGTCAGGAAGCTATTACAGCAGAGGGCTGTGACTCTCCCCTCCCCGCTGTAATTTTCCCATCTGAGAGAAAGATCTTTCTCTCTGGAGATTCCAAAGGACCTCTCAAAATCCCCGGTGAAATGCAGCCCGAGATATCTTAAAGGGATTCCTCTGAGGGAGGAGAGAAGGCCGTTAGGAAGAGCTCAGTTACATAACCGTCACCTAAAACTAAATATTCCACCCCAAAAAGCTGTCCAGATGTTGCAGGGTAGAGATGTGGAGATCCACTTGCTGTTTGCCAGAGGACCCTGAATAGCAGACCAGCAGCTTGGTGCAGGGACTTGTTACAGGAGTATTAAAACATTTTGTGTCTCTTCTCAGCCGGGAACTCTATTAAGTATGTGGAGTAATTAAGCCTCCTCCCTGTGCACAAGGCCTTTCCTTTCATCCAGTGAGGTGAATTCCTTTTGCCTTTTACAAGAGAAACTTTTGTGACTGTGTTAGTGATTTGGGGCCCCCAGGGACACTCCTTGGCTTACTAGGGACACTTCTGCCTAGGAAGTCTCTGATTCTAGCCAAAGATGCCTGGAAAGCCCTCCTCTACTACTTTGAGTCCCCGTGGGAAGCCAGAAAGCTTTGGAAGAGCCCGGTTGGGGTTACTAGGGAATGCGCATGGGGTGGAGGGCAGGGTCGTCCCTAAATTGTTTCACCTCCACCTATCATTAGGTTACTGCCCTCGTGCCCCTCCTTTACTCTCCATGCACCCCTGGTCCCAGACTGGGCACTGGAGAAAGGGCGCTGGGTGGGGCACCCCGATGGGCTCTGGGAGCCAGGCCGTGGCGCGTGGGAAGTCTCTGCAGCCGAGCCTCCACCCTCTGACTGTCTCCCTCTGCTCTGCAGCAGGAGGTGGAGGAGCAGCTAGCGGGCAGCTGGCGGCCCCCCTGCACGAGCGTCCGCCAGGCCCCCGGGGCCAGCCCCACACTTCACGAGCTCGCCATGATCGCCACCGGCGGCCTGCTGAGGATTTCCGCCCGGAAGCAGGATCCCCTGCGCCCCCAGGGCCAGGTGCCCAAGCGGAAGAGGAAAGCTAAGAGGAGACGCAAGAACGACGTGGTGGTGGTGAAAGGCAAGCTGAAACTGTGCTCCGTCTCGGGCCTCATCGCCCTGTGCGGAATCCTGGTGCTGCTAGTGGGCATCGCCCTGGCCGTGGTGGGCTACTGGCCCAAAGCCAGCGGGGCCGCCCGGGAAGGGGGCAGGCAGCCGCACCCCGCGGGCACTGGGCACCGCGCCCCGGCCAATGGCAGCGGCCAGGCACCCCCGGGGGGCGCCCCCTCCAGTGCCTTGGGCGCTCCCCGAAGCACACGTGCGCCCGGCACGTCCACGCCGGCGCCCGTGGGCTTCTTCTTCCGCATCTTCTCGGGCTACCTGCACTCGGACAAGCTCAAGGTCTTTGGGCCGCTCATCATGGGCATCGGCATCTTCCTCTTCATCTGCGCCAACGCCGTGCTGCATGAGAACCGCGACAAGACGACCAAGATCATCAACCTGCGGGACCTCTACTCCACCGTCATCGACGTGCACAGCCTCCGCGCCAAGGACCCGGCTGCCGCAGCAGCTGCCGCCGCCGCGCCCGCGCCCCCGGGCCCCGCGCCGCTCAACGGCTTCCTGGGCCGCGTGCAGCCGCGCGGCCTGGAGCGGACGCCGGGCGGCGCGGGCGACGCCTTCGGGGCGGCGGCGCTGCTGGCTCGCGGCGCGTGGCGCCCCCGCGCGGCGTCCCCGCCAGACTTGGCCTCCTCCCCGCGCCGCCCGCCCGAGACCCCGAGCCTGGCCGAGGCGGTGTACAGCATCTGGCGCGAGCGCGCCGGGGTGGCCGGCCACCGCCGGACTGCGGCTCCCACGGCCGCCAGCGGCTGCAGCAGCCCGGCGCCCTGCAGCCCGCCCGGGAGCTGGGAGCGCCCGAGCACCGCCAGCTCCCTCGTGGGCTCCTCGCTGAGCGCCTTCGCGCTGCTGCCCTTGCCCGGGGACCGCGAGCGGGACGGGGACGCGGAGGGCGCGAGCTGCAGCTGGCGGAGGTCGCCCGGGGAGCGTGGCTCCTCCGAGCTCCCGCGGGGCGGCGCGCTCGACCTGAGCCTCAGCGACCTCCGCGGCGCCGAGGGCGGCGCGCCCTGGGCTCACGGCGCACCCGAGGAGGTCGAGGGCACCGAGGCGGCGCGCATCGCGGGAGGCCAGGGCGGCCGCCTGCCCAGGACCGGCAGGTACGCGGCCCTGCGGCGCCGCAGCACCAGCGGGCTCCCAGACTTCCGCGCACCGCCGTCGCCCGAGCCTCCGCCCTCCCCGCGAGGCGCGGACCCGGGCTCCACCCATCCCAACTCCGTGGCCTCCCCTTCCTCTCCCCTGCGCTTGGAGGAATCGCCCAGTGCCAGCAGGCCGGACTCACAGAGCTCGCAGTCCGAGGAGCCGTCCAGCAGCAGCGATAAGGGCTACACCCCGCTGCAGGAGGCCGGCACCTCGATGGAGTCGGTGGTGGACTCCGTGGCCAGTCACAGGCACGACTGTACGACCGCCTCCGATATGGGGAGTGAGCAGAGCCACACCGAGGGTCCCAGCCAAGAGCCACCAGGGACTCAAACACCCCCGCCTGTGCAGAGGCAGTTCACAAACAAGGAGAAACTCTTCATGATTTCCAAGTCTCGTGCCATAGGGGCAGAAGAAGAAGAAGAAGAAGAGAGTACTGGCGACTAGGAGAGGACAGCAGGAGGAAGGCCAGAGAGGACTTGGGAGAATCGCCCACTTCCATCAGTGCATTAGCAGCCCCTCGACTCCTTTGCGGCCTGATCCCAGGAAATCATTCCATATCCAAAGAGCTGCAGAATGTTGTCCTTGAGCTGTGTTCGCAAGATTCCTGTAGATAACTCCAAGCAATTAATTATTTTTTAAAAAGCAATCTAGTCTTTTTATGTCCGATGGTGATTGTATGGTCCTTGAAAACCAAATGTATTCACAAGGTCAGCAGTCTAGTTCCTTAGATAAAAAGAAAATCTCTTAATTTTCTTAGGATCAAAATAATATATTTTTGACAGTAACTGTGCACTTTACTCGAATCCTTTTGGGGGATACCTAAATTTCCTAACCCCTAGGTTCTTCCACTCATCTCCTCTATAGCTGCTTGTGAACGACAAGCTTTTATTCTCCCTCCCTTCGCGGAGTTCTGAAGCCCAACTCTCTCTGAACTGATCTTTCTATATGAAGTCCAAGCCAAAAGCATGAGTACCCGAGGGCAGAGTG
>PVJX010020996.1:0-11984 GCA_004027295.1 Dolichotis patagonum
ACAGATACAGACTGATGTTAGCTTGACTCCCCTGAATTCTGTCCACAAGGCAAAGTTAAAAGAGCCAAACCCACTGGGTCCCAGGTGACTGACCTGGCCGCTATGACTGCTGTGAATATGTTTACCACTGCTTCCTGGTCAAGGAAGTGGTCCCTTATTATGGTCCCTTATTTAGGACCATGAAGGGTCTGAAATTCTACCCCATTTGTGAGCTTAGAAGTTAGCCTGCCACTGTTGGGGCATGATTATAATGTAAGAACACATTTATAAAACAGCAAACCTATAGGTATTTCTTCTCAAGTTTCTGCTGTTTCAGATGAATTCAGTTGACCTTGACAGTGGCTAAAACCCAGCTGCACATCTCTGATTACCACTGAGTCAGAGTAATTGCCTATGCCTTAGGCACCTCAGGCTAGTCAAGGACACGTTTAACTATGTTCGCTCTGTAAGGACCCCCTCCCCTTGTTCCGGGAATGTTTCTATATTATGACGAACAATTCCCTTGTTTCAACAAATCTAGCCTGCCTGTCAATATGCCTCAATGCATGTAACCAATTATGTAATGAAGTTTTGTCACTTGCTTTGTATTTCCCACTTCTAAATGCTATATGAACTAAACTCTTTGTAAACTCAGTGCTATTGCCTCTGGGAATGATCCTGCAACAATCCACTGGTGTGGCTATTAAACAAGGTTGCCTTCTTATCTCCTCTGTACAAAGAATCTTCCTTTTGCTTTGCTTTGAGAATTTTCCAACACCACCAGTTCATGGAACCAGATGTTAGATTCCTGGATCAGAAACAGGACTTGGGGGCCAAGGATATAGCTCAGCAGCACAAGCACCTCCCTGACAAGTGCAAGGTTATAAGTTTGATCCCTGGTACCAAACCAAAAAAAAAAAAGGGGGAAAAGAAACAGAGAACTTATGGCAGTGCAAACAGCATGAACACAAGTGACACAGGTGTCGGGGACTGATCAGACCCGTGGATGCCTGTGAGGGGAATGATGGGGAATAAAAGAAAGACAGAAGATAAATCTTCAGGGTTCAAGGGTGACTGGAAGGAGTTCATCTCTAGTGGACTAGCTATACTATCTGTGGTTGACCCATTTTTCTTAGCCATCCAGAATACTAGGAGTGGTGCACTTTTCCTGGAATAGGGACTGTAGTTAAGAATGGGATAATAAAATAGGGATCAAGTTTAGCATTGGAAAGGGAACAAGTTAAGGTCTTTCCCCATACCTGGATACCCGCATTTTGTATTCCATCTTCAGCAGATACTGTCTTGCCTCAGGAGGTTGTGAATATGAGCTTTTCCAACAAAGCCAGAGAGCACCCAGCTATTTGCAAACTATTCTGTCCCTGAGGCAAGTCACACTGGCCTCAGACCATAGGATCTCAGTCACGTAGATGGGTCCCTAGCATGGTAAAATATTATTTCACCTCCCCTGGTCCCTAACACGTAGGGAATTAGGGCATGGCAAAGCAGACTGGAGAAGTTGGTGTGACTCCTTAATTACAAGATCCTGAAACACATGCATAGAGTAGTTCCCGCGGTTTTTAGTAGAATGGTGTTGGGGACTAGGGGATATGAAATAATATTTCACTATGCCCATGGCTCCAAGGCCAGCATGACTTGCTTTAGGAGCAAAAAAGTGTGCAGAAGGCTGCATGCATCCCAGCCATGCAGGGTGCAGCGTTCATAAGTCAACAGATAACATCTGCTAAGGACATTCTAAAGAATGTGGGCATACTGCTATGGAAAAGGACTTGTTCTCCATTAAATTGTCCCTCATTACTACAGTTGCTATTCCAGGAAAAGTTCACTACCCCCCCTGCTGGGCTCCTCCCTTGCCAATAAAAGTGGGTCAGCCGTGGAGATTACTAAGCCTGTCCACTAGAGGCAGGTTCCTCCCAGCCCCCTGCTGCCTTGAAATTTGTCTGTCTTTATCCCCCACTGTTCTCCCCACAGATCTCCATCAGGGGTCTGAGCCCCTGACAGGAGGCCTAGACCTGACATCAAGCCGAGGAGAGGGATCCCAGCACAGCCTCTTAGAATTTGTCTTTCGGTAATACTCACTTTTCATTAGATACCATCCTAGCTTTTGATGAGTTTTCCCATGAGTATATTACCCTGTTGGCAAAACTTATTTATCTGAACCAAACTTTTTCAAATTGTCATATACAGCATTGATCCAGGGTATTAGCAACAGAACAGGACTCCAAGCACCAGGATGAGGTCAACCCGAAATAGGAATCTCAGTCATCCCCCCAGGTTCCCAAGTGAGAAAATCCATAAAATATCAGATCTAATTTATTGCTCTTATTTTTTATTTGTTTGTTGTTTGTTTTTAGACAGGCATTTGCTATGTTGCTCAGGCTGGCCTCAAACTCTCAGTGATCCTCTTGCCTCAGCCTCCTGAGTACTGGGATTCCAGATGTGCACCACCACACCTGGCTAGGACTTGCTTTAGAAAGCCAGACAGCAGCTTTCTCTGTTAAGTCGCCTGGTGACCTCCCTATTTGACCTGCTGCAGGCTACACTGACATTTGCATAAACTTTTCTGGCCCTCAAAGAAGTCCAGGGAGACTCTACCTCTCCTAACCACCTTGGTCATGACTCAAAGCTGACCTAAGTGATTCAATGTGGTGGTCACTTGGACTATAGCCAGGCACAAATTCCAAGTCTCTGTGTTTTCAGCAGAAAGACAAGGAAATGTGCGACTTTCACATAGGTCAGACAGTCTCAGGGGGACTTCAGGAAGAAACATGGGGCTCCCCCAAGCCAGTGGGACCTGCATCAGTTGTGTAGACAGAGATTGATAGTGACCCTAATGTGGCCTCCTCATGCCCAGTTTGAATAAGTGAGTCTAGTCCTTGCTTTGGGAAGGACTGACAGAGGGCATCAGAAAAATCTCTTATTTGTCCATGCTCTGAGCTGCCATTTGTCACCCCATGGAAGGACCGAGGACCAACATAGTGGGATGGACAACATCTGGAGGTGCTGATGTTTATGGAGGCAGTACAAGAGCTGAGGTCACTCCTGAGGTTTCCCATCTCTAGAAAAGGCCAAGTGGCCGGACAATCACACAGCGCCTTCTGATGGAGAACAGCAAACCCAGCATTCAGTGAACTTCAAGGCACTTGCCTAAAATCCCAGCTGACATGGCTTGTGTCCAGATGTCCCTGCAAAGCCTCAAGCACTTCTAAGTGGTAGGCTTTTCAGAAGTAGCTGGATCTAGGGTGTGTGATACTGGGCTTAAGAGTGTTTAGTACACTCACCATGGTTGTGCACATATGTAATCCCAGGACACTGAGCTTGAGGCAGGCGGATTGCCTCAAATTTGAGGCCAGCTTAGGCTCCATAGTGAGTTCAAGGCCAGCCTGGACTCCATAATGAGACCATATCTCAAAAAACAAAACGAACAGGACCAGGGATATAGCTCAGTGGCATAAGCGCCTGCCTGGCCAGTACAAGGTCCTGAGTTCAATTCCTGGTACCACAAAACAAAACAAACAAGAAAGGGGTGTGTGATACTGGGATTAGTCCACCAGTTGGTTTATCATAGTTCTGGGTGTGGATAACAGGAAACCCCACCCTGGGTGTGGCTGGCACCACCCAAGAGCCTTTTAGTCTGGACAGAATAAAGGGAAATGAGAGGCTGCTCCGAGAGCTGCTTCTTGCTGCTTTTTTCTGCCTGCCTTATCATGGGCTGTTTCTCCTCTGTGATGCCCTCTGCCATGCTGGCCTGCCTTAGAGCCAGCTGACTGCAGACTGAAACCTCTACAGGTTGTGAGCTGAAAAACCTCTCTCTCTCTCCTCTCTCTCTTTTCTCTCTCTCTCCTCTTCTCTCTCTCTCTCCAGGGTCTTGCTATATACTTCAAGCTAGCCTTGAACTCACTATGTAGCCTCAAATTTGTGGCAATCTTCATGCCTCAGGCTGTCAAGTGCTGGGATTACAGCACTTGAAAGACATCAGGAAACGTTCCTAAAGACATCAGGAAAATTTGAGGAAGAAAGATCACAAATTCCAAACTAGATGTGGTGGCATATGCCTGTAGTTCCAGCCCTTGGGATGCTGAGGCAGGAGGATCATTGTGAGTTCAAAATCAGCCTGAGCTCTTACGCCAGCCTGAACTGCATAGAGACACTTCTCAAATACACAGGAAAAAACCAAAATGAACCAAATCAAAACAAACCAAAAGCAAGCAAACAAACACAGTAAAACAAAACAAAACAAATTCCAGCTCAACCTGGGAATCTAGCAGTTTAGCTAAACCCTGTCTCAAAATTAAAAAAAAAATTAAAAGGGCTGGGAATGTAGCTCAGTATGAAGGTCCTACCGTCAAGCCCCTAAATAGCTAAATAAATAAGTAAATGAAAAAGAAAAGTTAAGGCACTTAGAAGCATCTGGGACAGGGAGAAAGGCTGTGAAGAAGGCTCAGGGAGGAACAGAGAGCGTGGATATTGCCCTTCTCCTGTGTCCCCCAAGGGTTTCCTTCCTGGTGGCCGCGGTCACTTTCCTTCCTCAGCTGTCACAAAAGTGATGTGTTCCATTCTAGTAGGTGCAACTTCAGCTTTTCCCAGTCACCTGGGAGATCACCCTATCAGGCGGGAAGGAGGACAGAGCATTCCCAGATTCACAGGGACTCATTAGCCTGCACTGTGCGTGCACCCCTGCTGAGGACTCAGAGAGGAGAGGTGACCTGGACCGTCCTATGCCGCCGCCTGAGAGTACACCAACCAGGCTGGAATCACAATTAGGGACAAGGAAGACACATCTTGTTCAGGAATGGTGAGCACAGAAACTGATGTTCTCTTTTTCTTTTTTCTTTTTTTTCCCTTGGTACTGGGAATTGAATTCATGACCTCCCACTTGCCAGGCAGGCACTTGTGCTGCTGAGCTAAATCCCTGACCTGGAATTTTCATAACTGTTCTAGATAAACTCCTACCCTTCCCTTTCTGATCATTATCAAGGGTGTTGCCAAGGGGAGATGTATGGACCAGATGGAGCCAGAAACCCTCTTGAGTTGATTTCTGAGAGGCTGGTTCAGGGCTCAACCTTACCAGAGCCTGTGGGTGCTAAGAGCATGGTCCACTGAACCCCTTGACTATCGGCCCATCGTCAAATGGCTTTTGGGGTACAAGGGGCCCCATTTCAGATGGTCCAGACAGCTATAAACAGGACGTAGACTCATCCCAAGACCACACAGTGTGGCAGAGTTGGCTGAATAGCCCGGTTGATCAGCACTCTGGTTCTCTGGCCTGAAAGTCTGAGTATCACCAGCAGAGAAGAAAGCAACACGTTCCCCTGGACCCCCAGTACCAGGGCCAGTGCTGTGCATCTGATGGCTCCCTCAGTGTAGGACAAAAAGATGGATTTCTGGACAGAAATCACAGCGAGTGGCATCCCCTGCATCAGAAGCGCAGAATCTTTTCCTTTGTGCCTGCGTTGATGGTGGCTGTGTTGCCGCTTCCAGGGCAACATGGGTCCAGGCAGAATTGCAGGCAGTGCAGGCAGTGCAGGCAGTGAAGCAAGATCAGCAGCTGGAGTCCAGTCAGTCTCCGAGCTGGGCGGGCTTTCACACGGCCTTTGGGAGCCCTGTAGACCACTGCTCTCAAATTATTTTGGCACCAAGGATTGGTTTCCTGGAAGACAGTTTTTCCAGTGATGGGGTTGGGGTAGTGCGGGTGGGGGATGATGGTTTGGGGCTGATTAGGAGCTGAACCCAGATCCCTTCCCACTGGTGCAGTTCACAGCAGGGCTCACACTCCTAAGGGACTCTAATGCCACCTGCTGAGCTGACAGAAGGCGGGGTGGAGCCAACAGGAAGCAAGTGCGCAGGGGAGTCAGGACTGGTGGCTGGAGCTGCAGATCCTTGATGGAGACCGTGCTCGGCCATGATTTATACCCGGTTAGCTGAAAACGTTGCTATCCCCAGGCACGCGTTGTTTGGTAGGGCTCTTCCTACTGACATTAGCTATTGCACATCTGAGAGACTTAACAACAGCAGCCACGTGGCATTCCACTTGCAGGGCGAGCTTTTTACCCTTCGGCTGAGCCTGAGCGGGCTAACTGTGGTCAGTAGCTAGCTAAAGGCCTGTCTGTTTTGTTGATCTTTTGGTTGGGTTGTTTGTTTGTTTGTTTTGGTGCAGGGCAGGGGGGGGGTCAAACTCATGACCTCACATTTGCCAAGCAGGCATTTATGCTGCTGAGCTAAACCCCTGGCTTTGTTGATCTTTTTAAAGAGCTAACTTTTGGGCTAGTTGATTTCTTCTATCACTTTTCTGTTCTGTTTCCACTCTAGTCTTTATTATGTCCTTCCTTCAGATTGTATTTGGTTACCTGTCATCTAGTTTGTTCTTCTTTTCTTTCTTTCTTTTCTTTTTTTTTTTGTTGTTGCTGTTGCTGTTTTTTTTTGTTTGTTTTTGTTTTTTTGCTGTTTTTTGAGACAGGGTCTTGCTCTGTAGTCCAGGCTTGGCTTGAACTCACTATGTAGATCAGGATGGCCTCAAACTCACTGTGATACCCCTGCCTCAGCCTCCCAAGTGCTGGGATTATAGGTATGCGCCACCATGCCTGGCTTGATCTAGTTTCTTGCAGTAAAAGATTATATTATCACTAGGAATGAGGCAGATCATTGTAAATTTGAGACCATCCTGGGCTACAAAGTGAGCTCAAGGCCAGCCTGAACTTCGTAGCGAGACCCTGTCTCAAAAAGGCAAATAAATTAAAAAAAAAAAGTTAGGTTATCAATTTGAGATCTTTCACTATAAACACTAACAGCTATAAATTTCCTTGTAAGCACTGCTATAGCTACATCCCACAACTTTTGGTATGTTATATTTTGATTGTAATTAACCTCAGAGTATTTTCTAATTTCCTATATGATTTCCCCTATGAGAGTTCTTTTACTGTCTTTTTGAGGCAGGGTCACATTATGCAGTTCAGGCTGGCCTTGAGCTCACTGTTAGCCCAGGCTGGTCTCAAATTTGCAATGATCCTCCTGTCTCAGCCTCCCAAGTGCTGGATTACAGGTGTGTGCCACCACAACGGGCTCCTATGAGGGTTCTTTAAGAGTGTATTAATGTCCACAGATCCTCTTCTCTCAGTGATTGCTCATTTCACCCTATCACAGTCTATATGATTTTTTTTTTTTGAGACAGAGTCTCACTTTCTAGTTCAGACTGGCCCTGAATTCACTATGTAGACCAGGCTGGCCTCAAACTCCCTGTGAATCCTCCTGCCTCAGTCTCCCCAGTTCTGGGATTACAGGTGTGTGCCACCATACTTGGTCTGAGTTTTTTTTTTTTTTTTAATTAACGACACCACTTAAATGGGGGATATTTCTGTCTGACTGTCGTAATAAAAATCTTAGGTTTTCAATTCGTTTTAATACAACCCTGGTGAGTTTCTGGGGCATGAAGCTAATCATAAAGATTTACTTAAATTTCTTTGGGTCCCTTTCTCATTTTCCAATGGGTTATCTTTATCAGCATTATAAATGCAAACTAGGATAGAAAAACCAGAAGAGTAATCAGTGCCTCCTATATGGCTTCCTGTGGGAGTTCATCCGTCTCAAGGGACTCTTCTTGAGGGAGACAGAGCTCCCTTCTGGTGAGGCTCCACAGCCACCAGGGCTCACTGGAGGGAACGACAGACCCTTTACTATCCCCTTGGGCTGGGTGCAAGCTGGCAGGATAGGAAGGCTGAGCTGGCAGGGGGCTCAGTCAGCTGTCGCCCTTCTTCCTTACCTTGTGTCACATGCCCTGGCGCTCAGCTCCCAAGCTTAATGATTTACCCAGTTTTCACCCATGGTGGTAGTAAATTGCCTCCCACTGTGCTGTGTGTGTATGTTTGTGTACATGTGTGTAAATGATGTCTGGACGGGCTGTGTGAGCATCTGTACTTCCCAGGTGAGTCTCAGCGTAAACCTTACACTGAGGCAGCCCAAGAATTCCCCTCCCCTGCTCCACACACCCCAACCACCCAGCCCCGACCAGGCCAGGGGAGGCCTGGCAGTTGACTTGAAACCCAGTTTTGGTACTTAGCCTGCAGGCACCTTCTTAATTCCTCCTTATTAACACAAATAAAGTTGAAAACTGTTTGTTGCCCAACTGGTCATACTATTTGGCCAATTCCATGGCTTCCCTTCAAACCTGTTAATCAGCTCATGACATCTTCATCCTTTTTCTTATGAAAAGATGCATCGAGGGCTGGAACTTAATGGTAGTTCAATGGTATGTAGAGTATTTGCCTAGAACTGGTGATGCCCTGGTTTAATCCTTGGTACCCTGGTACCATCACTACCACCAAAACAAACAAACACAAAGTAAAAGAAAAAAAAAAAAGACAGGTCTCTGTGAACATTCCACCCTCACTGCCAAAACTCAAAATTGTGAAGGGCCTAAAATTTTACTTTTTTTTTTTTTGTACCAGGGATTGAACTCATGACCTCACACTTGCCAGGCAGGTTGTTTGTGCCACTGAGCTAAACCCCCAGCCCTTTACTCTACCTTTTTGTGGTGCCATGGATTAAACCCAGGGCCTTGTGCATGTTAAACATGTACTCCACCTCTGACCCTTTGGCCTTACTTTTAACAAACAAGACAGGCTGATAGAAGTTTATAGATGCTGGCAAAAGGCACAAAATTTCTGGGTCAGAGGTAAAGAACATTATTATAGCATAGTAAGCGACATGAAAATGTATCTACGTTGCTTCCTCTTCTCTTGAAGTCTACTGAAGGTGATACACACGGACTCACATCCGTGCCCACACACATGGCCAGCTGTATCACAGGACAGGAAAGCAAACCTTCCTCTGTGTGATGCTGGAGACCGAAGCCAACGCCTTTGCACTAAGCTACATCCCTAGCGCTTTTTCTTTTTTTGAGATGGGGGTCTTCTACACTGGGTGATAAGGGTGCCTGTCCTTTGCTCTAGAGGGAAATATCTGCTGCAGTTCGAGGTTGTTCACTACACAAACATCCTTGAAAAGATAGCTGAGGACCAGGGTGGTGCATGCCTGTAATCCCAACTACTCAGAGCCTGAGGCAGGAAGTTTATAAATTTGAGACCAACTTGGACAATTTAAAATAAAATGATAAGGGTTGGGAATGTCTCGCAGTGGTAAAGCACTGAATTAGCATGTGAAGCCTGGGTTCAAATCTCCAGAACCAAAAATAAATAAGGACCATTGTGTTCAGTCTGGCATAGTGGCCCACTCTCACACTGTAGGGTACGCTTCTTAGTTTTACTTGGCCCAAATTCACTCTGTGGAGCCTCTTTTTTCTTTTGCTACTGGGAATCAAACTCAGGACCTTGCACTTGCCACACAGGTGCTTATGCTGCTGAGCTAAATCCCTGGCCAAGAGCTTCTTTTCTTTGTTTCTTCCCTCCCTCCCTCCTTTTTCCTTTTTTTCTTTTTTTATTTTGTCTTTTTGAGACAGGATTTCACTACTTTGTTCAGGCTGGCCTTGAACTCGTAGTGATTCTCCTGCCTCAGCCTTCCAAGTGCTGGGATTACAGGCGTGCACCATCATGCCCAGCTTCTTGTTTTTTAGACAAGATCTCACTGTGTAGCCAGGCTGTTCCTGAGCTCATTATGTAGCCCAGGCTGGCCTCAAACTCATGGTAATCCAACTGTCTCAGCCTCCCAAGTGCTGGGATTACAGGCAAGCACCACCATGCCCAGATTTTTTCTACCTTTAATAAAGCTTTTCGGGCTTGGGAGTTAGCTCAGCGGCATAATCACCTGCCTTGCAAGCTTGTGGTTGTGAGTTTGATCCCTGGTACCGATTAAAAAAAAACCACAATTTTGTGGGGTCAGGGATTTAGCTCAGCAGCACAAGTGTCTGCCTTACAAGTGCATGGTCATGAATTCAATCCCCAGTACCAAAAATAAATAAATAAATAAAAATAAAACTTTGCTACCATTACAAAATAAATAAGAGAAAAGAAAAAGAAAATATAATCCAAGTCAGATGTGGTGGCACATCCCTTTAAGCCCAGCTTCTTGGGAAGCTGAGTATAAACTGGATGCCAGCCGGGGCAAATTAGCAAGACTTTGTGTCAAAGTAAAAAAAAAAAAAAAAAAATAGCTGAGCATGGTGGTGCACAGCGGTAATCCCAGCGGTTGGGAAATTGAGGCGGGAGGATTAAAGTGAGTCTGAGGCTGGCCAGAGGACATAGTGAACTCAAGGCCAGCCTGGACTACACAGGAAGACCCTGTCTCAAAAATAAAGTAAAATAAAATAAAATAAAATCTGTAAACGTCGCGTAGTGCTCCCCTGGGTTCGATCCCCAGTACCGTGATCGCCATCACCATCCAGACTGAAGGTGCTCACCCTGTGTCGCTGCTCACAAGACCTGCATGAATGTGAAACGTGGTGGAGAACTGTCTCTTCCTGTCCCTCTCCTCACACTCCTCACCACAACCTTGTCACAACTATAACTGGCACTGTTTCACAGACGAGGAATCACAGTTCAGAGAGAAGTAAATTAGTCCTTGTGACAGAGTCAGTAAGCAACAGATCCGGGATCAAGTCTGGGCCTGGCCGTGGGCCTCCTCCCGTGGGTCCTGGGCAGGAAGAGGCCCTGAGAAGAGAGTGGTGACAGGTTTGCCTTGCATTACAAGAAGAAGAACGCAGGGAGAATGAGAGGAGATGGGGATCAGATTTGTAGGGCCTTGGAGACCATGATAAGGACTTCAGATTTCGTGTTGGTTTATTGAGACAGCGTCTTGCCGTGTAGTCTAGGCTGGATTTGAACTCACTATGTAGCCCAGTCTGACCTCGGACTCTTGACAAGCCTCTGCAGTACTGGGGTCACAGGTGTGTACCACCACAACCAGTTGCCAGATGGTTTTGGGCAGAAGTTATCCGACCCATGTTTTAAAAGAATGACTCAGTTTTCTGGTGATAATAGTAGCATTTGCCTTATAATGATCTCAGAACTCTTTATTTTTTATTTTTTTGGTACCAGGGGATCAAACTCACTTATCAGGCAAGCAATTATGCCGCTCAGCTACATCCCTGACCCATAGTGTTTGCGTAAGTAGTAAGTGAAAGGCACTAAGCGGGGAGAATGAGTAGGAGGGCCTTTGCTGGTGCTAGGGAGAGGAGGCTGTGAGTGGGCATTGCTGTGATGATGACACAAAGGGTGCATGGAGCAATTCAAGAAAGGGCTTGGGGCTGGAGACAGGAATGACCAGGAAGATATGTGCACCCAGATTGCAGTCCAAGAGATGCTTCTGGGACAACCCCTCTAGCTGGTCTGGCAGAAATGACCTAGAGTTAGCTGGCCCACCCTTGTAGTCCCATCACTCAGGAGGCCGAGACAGGAGGATCACAAGTTTGAGGCCAGCCTGTCTCAAAAAAACCCAAAACAAACAAACAAAAAAATGACTTGGGGCATTGTCTCTGAGTTAGGCACACTGCTGCTTAAGAAACTACTGGTGATTCAGAGAGCTAAGAGGGACACAGCCCTTTCCAGTAAGCAGAGGCAGCAAGGATGATAAAGGATGAGAAACTGGAAGTTCTCAGTGGTCTGGGAGGAGGAAGACGGGGCAAAGTGGGTTTCAGAAAGCACATTCTAATAACGCTAATATTCCACCTCACTCCAGAAAGAATGGCTGTTATCAAGAAATCAATTAATTCTGAGGATAGTGGTGCATGCCTGTAATTCTGGCACTGAAGCAAAAGGATTGCTACAAATTTGAGGCCATCCTGGGCTGTATGATGAGTTCCAGTCCAGCCTGAACTACATAGCAAGATACTGTCTCCAAAACACAAAAAACCCAGGCAAGCAAACAAACAAACAATCAACTCCCCCGTAACAATTGGGATCCAAGGATCTGGGTATCTCTTAGGAGGTGACCATATTTGGTACAGCAAGTCGGGGGAGTTTCCTTCTACTATCTCTAAAGGCAGATATTTTTATCGCTGTTTTGCTTTGTCCTGATTAATGGTGTTGCTCTATTCAATA